>PVHY01000078.1:0-207740 GCA_004024945.1 Uropsilus gracilis | reverse complement strand
ACTGCACAAATGCCCTAATTCATTTTTTATGTTTTCCTGATTTAACAGCTATAAAAGTGTTTTTAAAAATAAATGTTTATTCTTGAATATTATTAAAGATGCATATTTTTATTGTACTGATTTTAATTTTTATGTAAATTGCTTTCTGAATACTTTGCTGCATTATCTATTGGTTTGTCATCATTTGAAGTAATATGTCTTCAAATGATATGTCTATATATGTAATATGTCTATATATTCTGTACATTGTAGGATATATGTTTTGCATGTATATTCCTATTCTTTATAACTATTATCTTTACTATGCCTTAATAGAGTTTATTTTTTTTGTAGTTGAAATAATTGATTTTCCCTTTCTATCAATGTTTTCTTACTACTTGTGTAAAAAAATCTTCCTTATCATAGATCCTAAACACATTTTATTAAAATGCTATGTATATTCTATATCATTTTTGTAACATAGCACTGCTCTTTATCTGATTTATCTATGCATAATTATCAATTGTGAATATATGCTTTGCAAAAAGGGCTTCAAGAATTTTTATCTGGGTGGTGCCTAGACATTGGAAAACTTTAGGAAAATGCACAGTTTATTGGTATGTGCAGTAAAGTTACATTCTGCAACATGTCCACTCATGACTGAGTCATAAGAGATTTCTTTCCTCCCTCCATTGTCTCCATCATTTGACAGTTGCTCTATACTGCCAAATAGGTTACCTTGGACAGATGATCCACTGCATGAAAACCAAAACCTGGTAACTTTCATCTGTTTCTTCCACCATATCTTCATTCTCTCTTTTCCCTCCTCCTCATCTTTTCTACTTCTTTCTCTTAAAGCATTTTAGGGAAGAATATAACCAATGGTATTGCAAAGGTTTAAGCTTTCACCAAAAGTCCTTTTCAATTCTAAATCACACCTGTGAATATCAGCTTATCTAAGGACAGAATATTCTATTTTTTTGTTTTGCAATCTGTCCGTTAAATTTAGTTGCAGTGTAGAAAGTTTACAAGTATCCAATCAATCTAGTCTTTAGGTATTTTCTACCTCTAGCTGGAGTGAATGAGAAGAAAAAGAGCTTATATTTTACAGATCCAGATTCTTGACACCATGCAGTGAAAGCAGATATATTCACAAGGAAAAGATTGAGATTGCCTTCACTAATAGTTACCTTATTTATATACTACTAAAGTATTAAACATTAATATAGGAGATAATAGCAATGATGTAATAGAAAACTATCTTAATTTTTTCTGAGTCTTTACATCTTTTTATTTTTGTTTCTATTCAGTGGGTTCTGATTTAATCAATGTCAATGACACATTGTCTAAGATCTACTTTTTCTCTCATTTTCCACTTACCAATTCTGCTAAGAGTTTATGAATTGTTTTACTTTATATTAGTAGTTTTATTTACAGTTTGATTTATATTAAAACATTAAAACATTAACATTTAAGATGATTTTATTTAAATCTATTGCAGTTTTCCAGTGTTGCTCTATTAATTAGGTACTCTATACATCCTATCTACTTTTGAAAATATCATTTGACATCTGATCCAGGTTGTTAATATTATCCTTTCTAAGTCTAGCTAACATTCTACCTTATGATAATTAATTCATCCTGACTTGGAAATAATACAGAATTTTGAATAAGTCTATCCCTTTAAACAAACACACACAATCATAGTTTGAATCCATATATATATATTATATATATTTATATAATATATAAATTTATATAATATATATTTGTTATATATAATATATATAATATATTATATATATGTATTTGTTTTTTTGGTTAATTTCTTATATGTCTTAGTTTTGTCAGCGTGTTGGTTTATGTTAGGTGTTTCCTGAAAAGTTCACCAATGAGACTGATGTCAGTTCATAGAAATTAACACCTAAAATCAGTGACTATTGCTGAAACTTGACTTCTAGAAAGAATTATTTATCATTTTTTTCAATAATTAATTAATTAAATTTTAGTCATGATTTAGGTCATAATTTATTACCAAATATATTTAAGTTCTTTTTTGTCCCTACAAGGATTTAAAAGTTATTCTCTGGAATGATGGAGAAGAGTGTTTTGCTTTATTAGTTTGGGGACACATTTACAATCCAAGGACACCAGTTTTAGAGAGAAGATTCATCAATGTCACCTTCTTTATAGAAGAGTGAATTTTAAGATGCACTGAGTGCTTATATTGGCAAAATAACTTCAAAAGCCAATTTTTCTTAAAAATATAGATAGCTATATCTGGATTTTATGTCCATGAACAATACATTTTTTAAGAGTTTGGAGTTTAAATTTTAAGAACTATTTCTAAATCTGACCATGAAATTATTAATGTATAAGTCTAAGAGGAGATAATGAAAATTATTACAGTTGCTCAAATACTCCATATATTTATTTACAACTAGAATATAATGAGTCATGTGATAAATATGAAGAAGAAAGTAATAACAATAACAAACGGGTGCCAATGTTATTTCATAGATTCATTTATCTTTGTTGAAAGTGTCCATTTTTAATATACCACCACACATATATCTGAGGAATTCCTATTTGATTCATAGAGAAAATTAAAATTTTGTATTAATTTAAGTTTGGGTCTTGAGATAATATTGCTTGGAAAAAACTGTAAAAATCAACCAGTAAAAGACCTAAATCAACAGTATTTTTGGAATCATAGCTATTTTCTCTGAAGTAGTGGAATTTTAAAACTTATTACCAACTACTTTATTGTTTCTTGATTTTATTTCACTTTAAAAAAATCATTAATTAATCATGTTTTAAAACTCTGTGATATTCCAAATGCCATCAATGTCTTGATTTCCATGAATAGTGAGTAGAAAAACTGCTGTTTTTATTCATATTTACATATAGAATAATAGCTTACTGAATAATCAAATCAGATTAGTGAATAAAAACTTTAATCTCTGATTCAGAAAGAATACATGGAGATTACTGTTTCATATTTAAAATAAGGAGATGTACTTTTTTCAATTGTGATACTGTTGCTTTGAAAGGTAAAACTGTGATAATTTGAATGTAATGTTAATATATAAAATCATAAATTGGTGCTTCAAAGCAGTGGGTTAAGCAACAATGTGAGATATAAAGGGAAATGCCCCATAGAGATTTAGTTTGATATCAAGGAAGAACAAAGAAAATGTCAGAAAATCACATCAAATAGATCAAACTGCACTTTCTATATACACAAACTAGTCTCTAATTTTGAAACTTACCAGATGTACAAGCAAAAAGGAGACAGAGAGAGGAGAGAAAATATTCAAGAACAAAATGGTTGCAACCTACCAAATGGTTTTTGTTGTGATCTATGTAATATTTGTCAGTGCTTCAAACCTCAACTCAAGAATCAGAACTCAAAAAATAGAGAAATACAACCCAAGAAAAAAAAAGAACAAAGATGAGAGATTACTAAAAACATGATACTGAATTGAAGTTCTTGGTGTGCCAATCATAATTTCTCTTCTGCTACCTTTACTCATTACTCTATTTCTCCTCAGATATTCTTAGACTTAAAATTAAAAAGCATAGTTTTTTTTTTGAAAAATACAATTTTAAGCATACAACTATGAAATATTATGGACTATAAAGTATTATTTTAAGCATACAACTATGAAATATCATGGACTATAAGGTATTATATATGGAATAGTATTAGTTAAAATATTCACAAAAGTTAAAAAGGAATTTTAAGTGTAATATTGATACCAGATAGAAAAGCCATGTTCCCTTTCCCAAGGGTTTGTGTCATCAATACACATAAAGCAATCAGAATGTAATCATCAAAGATTTTTAATAAAGAGATAGGAAGCAAAGAAAAGTGAGAGAAGTAATTCAACATATAGTCTCCCAAATCAAACTGCTAAATAACCCCTTAGGGAGTAACATCTAGCCAAACAAGCAGAGCCCAGAGCTGAGTGAGCATGGCCCAAAAGTAAAGTTTTTGTTTTGTTTTGTCTTTTTTTGTTTGTTTGTTTGTTTTGTTTTGTTTGTTTGTTTGTTTTGCTTTAGAGAATGAGCCAAGGCATATGTAATCATGAAGGTCAGGCAGGGTCAAGAGAACTGAGAGAGGTGGAGTCAGTGTTCCATATAGACCACAGAAACTGAATCCACCAGAGAGTCAATATGATGGTTGCCATTGTCCCTGAAGAGAGTCTGATCCAAAGTTCTAAAGACAAGATTACTCATATCAGATCTCTGGTTCCTTACCCCATACGCCCTAGGCACCACCTAGCTCCTTCCTCCTGCTAGGCAGCAGTCCGTCAGGAGCATTACAGTTCACAGCACACCGAGAGTTGTGATGCAAAGACATTTGAGGTATTAGCCGCATGGACATGAGGCTAGAATCTAGAAATTTTCCATCTTCATTATCTCATCAGTCTCCTATAACAAAATCTCTTTCAGAAAAGAAAAAAAATAATAATAATAAAGCAACACAACAAAAATAAATTGTAAAACAAAATCAGAAAAGCATTTTTTCCCCAGAAATAGAAGGCAGGAATACAAATTAAAATCACAAAGAAATGAAAACATAAGCAAAAGCAGAATTGTATTAAAAAACACTAATATAATTAATAATTTTGAGTAATCATAGTAAATTAAGAAAAATAATGTCATAAAATTGAGAAGTGATTTTTCTACAGTATAGGATGATGTGATTCCCCCCCCCCCAAAAAAAAAATAAGAATCAGATAAATTCTCTGTAACAGATCAAGAGTAGGCATCTAATCAACTTGAGAACTAGAGTCTGGGCTTTGTAAAACTCAGGGGGTTAATTAAAGAATGCAGATTGTTTGGTGCTGAAAAGAATGAGAGCCCTGTTCTTAAATCCTCATTCCCCCTGTAATCAAAGAAGACAAATATATCCTAAGCTTTTGCCCTTTAACCCATTGGAAAATCAATCACCAATCACCATTCTCTTTTATGACCCCTTTATGACAAAGAAGATTGAAGTTTGGTGGTCTCACCCAGGTCTAGGATTATCAATAAACATGCTCCATCAAAGAATCTCAGCTGTACTCTCAAAGAAAGGATGAAGTCATTCCCTTATTGTTTATTATGTGACATCTCCCTAACTACCTTAATTGCCCTAGGTCCTAAAATATAGGTTAAGTAGTCCTGCTCTGCTCCATTATTCTTTAAAACTTCCAACCATGTGAATTTTCCATTCATATGGGGATTTGTAATATCAATGCTATTTAATGGCACAGGACTGAAAAAAGTCTTCTGATAATGAGGACTGGGAGGGCTCTTAATCTGTTGTCCATCCTTTAATCTTTGCTTGCAAGGATACATCTAGACAAATATTGTGCCATATCATTTGATTTTTAGTAGCATTATTTATATTTTTTTGGCTGTCCTATTAATGAAAAAGATGCACCTGTATCATTTTTACAAAAAGATAACCTCAATTATTGGAGAGTGTGAAAAACAATCTTAAGGCTCCTTTAAAAACTGATGAATGTGTATACCCAGAATTAATTAGAATATTTCATCTAAAAACTTTTAGTAGCAAAAACCAAGCCTTAAGTCCTATCTTATGAAATAAGAGTGTTGAATGCCAACACATGTCACTCTCTGGACATCTGTGTTTAGAGTTTTCATTCAGCATCTACAGAAAGTATGGAAAGAAATGGGTTATAGCAACAACCAACATATGGTGACAGTTAGAGAAATAAATTATCACACTTTGAGAAAATGTGACTGATAACAGTTAAATTTTAATCATATGGGAATAATGCCAGATAGTAAATTTAATAAAGGATTTTTTTTAAGTTTCTTGGATAAAAGTTTTGTTTGTTTTTTAAAAAAACACATTGCAATTGAAAATCCAAATATAATACAATGTATCTCTCAAAAGAAATGTTGATATGTGATTTTGTCAAATTTTGACAGATTTAGGTTGAAAATTTAGAATTCCATACTAATGTTAACTAAATTCAAAACACCTGGGATTTAGTCAGAGCTCTGTAAATATGTAAATAAGGGAACAGATCAAATGATGTATCAAAAATTATGTAACTCTACCAACTTGAAATGTGTCACAAGGGACCTGTGAAACTAAAATTGGAAAATGTACATGCCAACATTTTATAAAGATTGAAATAATCTTAATATAGTGACTATAAAATTATTGTATATATGAGTTCTAGTTTTCTGTCCTGTTTTCATGCATTAGCAAAAAAACCTTCAGGTTTTCATTACCCACCTCCTGTCTTTCTGTTGTTTTTTATCTATACCTAATCTATTGTTTCGATGACTGGTAACAAAAAGCTGGACGAGGATATAAATTCATGGATCCAGAACCAAAAATTGCTATTGAAAATGCTGGATTTTATCAACATGTCTCTCTTAGGATTAGTAAACTTCCAAACATTTTAGTCATTAGTGGGATGATTGCTACCCCTTCTACTTACATTAGCAATTAGTTTTATCAGCATAATATTTCTAAATTGATTTCTATTGAAACTGAAATACGATGCTACAATTCAGTAAGTTCTGTCCGTGTAGGTGTTTTGTTTTATATACTCATAACAATGAAACCATTTTGATCTCTCCAGAAAGACTGGACCTTATCTTTTTTTAATCCAAATTCCTCTTTCAATTACAGAATTTGTATTATTTTTACTGTAAATATATTTTCTAATTGTTTTGTACCTTAAGAAAATATATAAAAATAATCAGAAACAAATATAAGGGATGAAATGGTAGAGGAAAAATCAATATAATATAAGAAAATAAAATTCTAAAACTATGATATTAGTGGAAGTACAGCTACACATAGCATGATGAAGCTGAACAGCAAACTAGAAACAAACTATAACAAACTCATACAAATAGCTATTGTGATCTTTGATTAAGATCAAAGCAAATTGATTGAAAATTTAAGCAAATTAAGAGCAGATAGCCTTTTTAAGAAATTGTAACGGCATAGTTGAGTGTAGATATGTATATGTAATGAAACATCTGTAGTTTATAAATTATTTAACATTAACTCAGAATGGAACATATACCGAATTATAAAATGTAAATCTATACAAACTTCTAGAAGTAAACATCAGAAATAAAACTTTCAGAATCCAAATGATACACTGAAAGCTTTTATATGTGCAGAACTATTAAGATAATGAAAAGACAAAAAAGAGAGAGAAATTATCTACAATGAACACTTCTAACATAAATCTGAAATAAATAACAAACTCTCCAAATCAACACACTATGTTTAATGAAAGTGGACAAAGACAAATGCCTTATGTTTTCACTGACAAGTGGAATGTAAAGAAATGACGTGAACAAATTTAGCAGAAACAGATTGGTGGTTACCACAGGGGGAGGGGGCTGGGAGAGGGGTGGTTTGAAATGGGGAAAGGAAGTCAATAGAATGGTGGTGGATGGAACTAGATTTTTGGTAGTGATCATAACCTAATATATACAAATCTTGAAATATAATGCTGTAGATCTGAAATTACACAATCTTAGAAATCAGTGTTATTTCCATATTTTTTAAAGGGGAGAGCTCAATATGCAAAAAGAAATGAACTGAATTAGAAGCTCAGTGAAATAACCTCTCTAAATACCTCTCTAAATAATGGCAAATACATAGGCCAATAAGGGTTCCACATTGGTAGTCATTAGAGAAATGTAAATTAAAACAATGACATACAACACCAAATGCATATGTGATTGATGAGTAATGAGATATTCACACATTTCTGGTGATACAGTAAAATAGAAAACATTTTGGAATTTTTGTATTTACTAACACTTTGACCTAGCAATCCTGACCTAGCAATTTTTGTAAAATCCAGCAGTTTTACAAAAAATGCAAAGCTTTTGCTTACACAAAATAACATTTATACAAGTATTTATAGTAGATATATATCTATATTAATATCAAAACTGGGAAAAATATGTCCTTTAGGTACAAAATAGATAAATTATTGCAAATCCATATAATACAGTACTGTGTGGTTATAAAATGAAATAAACTGTTGAATCATGTAACAGCATAGATGAATCTTAACAGCATTCTTCAAAGTAAAATGTGCCAATCACTAAAGTTTCATATTATATGATATTTTGAAAAGTCAAAACTTTTGAGAAGAAAAACAAAGTCTTAGGGGCTACTAGGGGAAGTCCATTTCAATTATAAAAGAATAGTTTGGGGCAACTTTTTTGAGTGACAGTTGTCTATATCAGTGTTTCTATGGTGAATCCAAGACTATGCAGTATTAAACCCCATAGAGTTATATAACACTTAGTATAAAACTTACAATATATGAGATGAAAAACTTACCAACTAGAATATGGAGGAAATAGAATATATTATTAGGTTGAACAACAGAAAAGTTTATTATAAATTAGAATATTCTGTATGAAATGGGTTTGAATATATTATAAATGCACTTTTTCATTTTTGGCATTTCTCCCCATTAAATGCTCATCCCTGGGACAAATGATTGTGTTTTTGTATCAGATTTTACAACTGCTTATACAGTCATACTGTGTTTATAAAGTAGCAAATGATGCTGGAAATTAAAATGCCTAAAAACACATTTACTTTGTTTCATTATTTCTATCATAAAGCATATATATACATATTTTTTTTAATATTCTCAACAACAGTACTCATTTTTATTAGTGGAATGAAATTATATGTGCTTTTAATGATTTTAAAAAAATAACTACTAATTTATTACTAATGATTTTATTTTCTGAATATTTGTTTCTTATTATGAGAGCAATTGAAAATTAAATCAGTTTCTTCATTTTCAGGGACAGTTAAAGCAATGTAATTACTTTTACATGCTATTTTTAATACATATAATCAAAAAATCAAATTTGAGTTGAGTCTTTCCTCACTGACAGCCACTATTTAGAAGGAGGGCACCTAATTGAACAGGTGAAGTTTTTAGATTATATCATTCTTCAGAGAAAATCTACCATAGTTTAGCATCATCTTCAAGGTAATTGAAATTCCTTATTCACAACTGCTTTATTTGTATTGTTAAAGTACTGATCTGAATTCTAGCAGCAACAGCACACAGGTGATGCAAATGCAAGAGGCATTTATTTTCTGACTTAAGTCAGGGTCCAGCAATGACCTGGATCACTGATGCAGTGGCTACATCAGGGCGAGTGAGGGCCCAGAGCCCCCACATGGTTCTCTTTTATCCCTTAGCAAGGGGCTTGGGGATACATGAACCGTTTGGGTTGGCTAGTAAGGGGCTCTGATATTTTTATCTGGCCAGTGAGGGACTTTGCCATATAAGGGGACATTGCTGGCTGATGACCAATGATGCCATGTATGGTTGGCTTCTGGCTGACATGGCCCTTATGTCTATATAAGGTTGGCTCACCTGCCCCTTTCCATAGAAGCCTAACTCCCCACCACCACCAAAAAAAAAAAAAAACGGCTGTTTGATATCTGTTAACAAAATGGTTATCATTTGACATTTAACAGTATCAAGTCAACTTAAACTATAAAAATATAGAGTAATATCTTTACTCTCACCCTAGACTTCCTCAGTCCAGGTTGTCTCACATTCTTTTTTCCTTTTATTGTAAGGTCAGTTTAAGTGCAATGGGAGCCTCCACCCATGAGAGGATTAAGGATGCAGGATAAATTCTCTATGGACACCACCCAACCCAAATCTTACACCTGAACCTGCTCTCAACCTTGCCCACCTCATTCACCAAACAGCCTCACTCACCTCCCCTAGAAAACCACTTACTTGCTTACCTACCAAACCCATTCCCCATATCCCTGCCCCTATTAAAAAAAAATATATATATAACAAACACAGGAACTCTACATGCATGCTACATCACTAACTCCACCCTGGGGTTAGTGAATCTTGCCTTGGAGCCTTGAGATAATAAACTTTTCTTAATTCTACTTGGCCTGGCTCTTTCCTTCCTCACTGTCCTTTCATTTATGTCTGATATATTACTTTTTCTTAAGTAAAGTTATCTCTTTCAACCTATGAAATGAATATATATTTTCACTTTTTTTCATTTTAATTCCTCCTTATTTATACTCATGAATATTTTACATGAAACTACTAGTGATAAAGCAATTTATCAATATTTTGTATGAAACAACTAGTGATAGTGCAATTAGTTCCCATTTTAATGAATTTGGCTCTCCATATAAGGTATATTAACTTAAATTCCAGGAGTAGCAAAAGGATAGTTAAATATTCTAGTTTAATGTCCTAGTTAAAGTTGCTACCACTGAATATTACAGAATAAATTTTTACAAAAAGCATGGGAAAAAATATCATTTAATTAGAATGGCTAAATTGACCAAAGTATGCCAACAGAGACAGAGGCTTTATTTCTAAACTGGGCTAATTATGAGAAAATCACTGTTTTTCAAGCACACTTTGAATTTCCAAATTTAATATATATTTCATTCCATTCTGACATAGTCATGATAGACTATCTAAATAGAATATATGATCAGCCATATAGAAACTTATGTCACATGGAATAAACTGCTGTTTTAATGGCAAAAACTTTATAGTGCAATTTTCCCTCAATAAACCAGATTCAAATCAATGTTCAAGTTTGAGCCTTTGCAAAACATTAGAGAATGAGAATGTAAGGTCAGATTAAGGACACTGGGATCCTCCACCCCTAAAAGGATTAAAAATGCTAGATAAATTCACTATGGACAGCACCCAACCCAAATCTTAACCTCCAGCCTACAAGTGAAAACTGCTATCTGTCTTGCCCACCTCCCAACAAACCTTACCCACCTACTAACCTTGTTCTCCACATTAACAACCTCCCCCCATGTCCCTGCCCCTATAAAAGCAGACACTAACACCAAGTCTGCAGCACAACTTCACTAGCTCCCGAGCCCAGAGTCAGTGAACCTCATGCAGGAGCATGCAGCAATAAACTCTTCTTTAATTCCACTTGGACTGGCTTCTGTTTTTCCCTTCCTCCCAGTCCTTTCAGAGACAGATTGCTATTGCTATCAAAAATAGCAATGGATACTGTTTATTTTAAATTGAGAATAATAGATAAAACATTGAGTTGGGGACTTTGGATATCTTATCTCACTTAATTCTCAAAGTTATCTCATGAGAAAATGATCATTATTATTATACTATTTCAAAGACATCAGTACCAAGCCTTAATGGTAAATTTAAGATTTAGGAACATGGAATATTCTTAATCACAATACAATCTCCACTTAATAACTAATAGAAGCTTTCCTGAATGAGGATGCTGAAGATCCAAGAATTAGTAGGAACCCAAGGCCAGTGCAAATTTCAAATTTCTAACAGTTAATCAAAACTTTACCCTACTTTAAACACCATATTTCATTTATTATATAATAAATTGTTTAACACTCATAACCTACTAGCATCTGACTTTTCATTTCAGCAGGTATATAACATAGTTGGTCAGACATAAATACCAAATTGCTGATTGCTGCTTGCCAGCATAAACTACTTATCATATTCATTCCACATTAGCAACTCTAAAATAGTTATATTTCTGGTTATAAGTTCATCAACTCTCCAGCATTTTACAGTAATTAACAATCTCTAAAACTACCTCAGTATCTTTATTCACCCACTTTTTAACTTATCTGTGTTGTCATACTGAGACCAAATATTTGCCATAGAGTCATGAGTTTTTAGTGCAAAAGAATAGTTTTAAACACAAAACCATTTGTGATATACCACAGATATTAATAAGAACATTGATAACACTGTGAATCTCCTAGGCTGTGTCCATCCACAGATTGAATAAAAAGACCAAAGTGTCTAGAGTATAAGCTAATTGGCCCACCATTCTGCATGCTTTACTAAATTATCTGTCATAGTGTTTTTAATGTAAGATTTGTGATTTTCATGTACATCTATAGACATAAGGTAGGACTGACCTAATATCAGTGAAATTCAAGTGTCATTTTCAATGTTTATTATTTTTGTCATAATAATACACACCTCTTAATTTCTTTGTCATAGAAACCACAGAACTTAATTATTTTTAAGTTATAAAATAAACATTTTATAGAAACAAAAACCTATTTGAGGAAAACAGTTAATTCAGAATTAAGAGGCATGATTTAATGTAATTATGTAGTGTTATATTGATTTGTTATATGACTGGGCTGATATAAATATGTTTAATAAAGATGTCGTAGTTGTAAAAGAGAGACAATATCATGCAGTCAAGAGAATTGACAGTGAGTATATTACTTTCATATCACTGGTCAAGCTTTAATTTCCCTTTTATCTATAAATTTGAGATATTAAAATTAAGTGAAATAATGCTGGTAAATTTATTGGACAAGCTGTCCATGGAAGTACTTAAGAATGTGAACATAATGTAAAGTGTTCTGGAAACAAGCCTTCCCCTCTCTCCCCCCTTTAGTAGACAAAAAAATCAAAGTCACCTGCATGAACTAGTATAGTCTGTGAAACAGCTTTGCAACATCTGTTCCCTACAAGTCAACCCCCATTAATAATCAGTGAACTGCATAAAGACTTAAACAATCAGCACCCTTAGACAGTGAGTTCTTTAGTAATGAACATTATATCTCTGTATTTTTTTTCTGTGTTTATCTGGCAATATAGCATCAATGTATCTTTAGTTGGTCAAAGCAGCTTAGAACCAGAAGTCCCCTTTAAAAAATAGCTACATTTTGAATGTAATGATTCATTGTTCTGATCCATATAAGCTCGTATAAGTTTAAACTTTTCAGTTACCATTTCTTACATTCTACTGTATTTTTTTTAATGTGCAGATTTAATGTGCATCTGCTACAATTAAGGATATATTCAAAAGTTTGACACAGATGAGTTCCTATCACCAAACATTCTTGCTCTTTGTTACCTGTTTCTAAGGTGGAAAAGGACCTAAAAACTACAACTAGCAGATTCTGAGATTTGACTTTTAAAATATTGGATGTGAACAAAATCAGATTATGTTTTGACACGTTGTCCTGCTGAGTCTTACTTACCACCTAGAGTGCCTTCTTCATAAAGGAGCTTTATCAAAAGACTACATGATAGAGGCTCGATTCATTCAAGGTCTTTAAATGACTCACTAGGATCTCCTCATTTACAATGAGAACCGCTGAGCGAGCTAATTAACCAAACTAAGCAAGGCACAGCATGACCCAGTAATCATTAGTCACATCTTTACCACACCTGGTAGAGTTACACATTTAAGAAAGACAGCTTTTACTTTCTACTTTATCAATAAATTGTTAGACAACACTCTTGACCCAAGTTATTGTTGGACAGATGTCCTCTTTAATTACTGACAGACTAACTTCTATAAAGTTTTTGTTCAAAAGAAAAGCAGGTAAATGAAAGGAGGTCATTAGAGAAAGCATTGATTAATTAATAAGGAAAAGTCAGTATATTTCTTTCTCATTCAGTCTCTATCTTGGCTGTCAACGTAATTTTGAATAAATGATAGAACGTTAGCAGGAATGGAACTTTTAATAAAAATCTTGAATGTTTTCTCTGTCATAGTGGTATAAAAATAGACTTTATATTCCACATTGGAATTTACTAAGAACTACTAAGTTTTAAATCTTGCATTGTCCTTTCAGCATTAATCCTAAAGTATAATAAGATTTTTTCATTTCATAATCAACTATAAAATTCAAATTATATATATGTGTATATATATATATAGACATATATATGTCTATATATATATAGACATATGAATGCCTGATGTAAACAAAGAAGAAACTCACCATTTCTAAAAATGAACAGAAATCTTTATTAGGGAACAAACAAGAAATAATAGCAAAAAAATAAAAAGGTGTGTGTGTGTGGGGGGGGAGTATTCTACCTCACTGTGAATTAGTTCTGTAGTATTCAGCAATAGCAGCTTTAACTAGGACACTTAACTGAAATATTTAACTATCCTTTTGATATCCCTTGAATTTAAGTAGCTAATATATCTCATATGGAAACCCAAATTCATTAAGATGAGAACTAGTTAACTGCACGTTCACTAATAGTTTTATGTGAAATATTGATGAGAGCAAAAAAAAACAAAAGACTTAAAAATGAAAGAAGTGAAAAATTATATATTTTTATAAATATAATTAGTAAGTACTTGATGACAAACCCCTTGTCAAAGGGGAGTTTCACCTTGATTCCAATATATGCCTAATTACTGGTCAATTTTTTTCAAAACAATGACACAATTTGAGAATTTTACCTGTTGTATTCAGTGCCCTCCCCTAACATGGTTGCCTTGGATGAAGAAAGGTTAATCTCATAGTTGATTTTTTAAGCACTGAACAATGTTACATGACCCACATGAAAAAAAAAATCACTAAATTGCTTTAGCTGTCCCTGAAAGTTAAGGAATTGCACCTCTCCCAGTAAACAACAGAATATTTTAAGAAATTGAAGGATTGAGAAAGACATTACTAAAAATAGTAAAGTTAATTAAAAATACACAACATTCCACTGATAAAAATGAGTAAGGTTGTTGAGAATATATGATTCTTATATGTTCTTTGATAGGACTAATGAAACTAAGGAAATGCATCAAGACACAATTTTGAGAATTGGCTGTTATTTTAAAAACACTCTAGGACTATAGGGCAACCATTTTGGGTCTCGGGAATCCCAATTGCTAGTGACAATTCATTGTGGGTCTACCCATCTACATTAGTGAAGGGCGAAACAGGTGACTTGAGGAGGTCCCGTGTAGTGGAACAGGTCTCATCTCCTGTTTCTAAACTATTGAAAGTTTGGTAAAGTTGCCGAAGTCTTACATATGATTATTCTCATTTGAAAATTATCTTTCAGGCATAATTCTGCAGAGAAATTCATCATATCAGCATCTGTCTTCAATGTAAATAAAGTCATCATATTCACTCAATAAATTGTCTATATAATCTAGGATATATAGTATTTTTACAAGGCAATACCCCATCACCCCAAATTGCACCACCAAGTCTATCTTATGTTTTATGTGTCATTCCTTCTCAAAACAGACTAAAATGAACACAACTGTCACTTTGTTAACATTGATTTCATCTTGAGTTTAAAAAATACCCATTATGATTTACTTGAATGCAAATTAGAATGTGTATTGATACATGTAAATAATGCATAATTATGAAGTGTTTCGAGAAAATTTCAATTTTTAAAGAATTTTCTTCTTAAATCATAGGAAAAGGGAGGTATAAGCAAAGACTCACATTTTAATCAGTTGTTTTAATTTGACTTGTGATATGAAATTTATTTCATGTACAAATTTAATTGCTTTTGAGATATAGGTATATTGAGTTAAATTTTGATTAGGCTTCTTTTTATGATTTACAAACATTTTCTCACCAGTTGCCAAATTCAATTTATGTTTGACTGTCATTAATAATGAAAAGTAAAGTGACAGAGATGAATAGAAAGTAGTAGTTCGAAACTAGTGCTTTATGTAAAATTTAAATGAGTCATTACATGTGATTTCCAGAGTCACAAAAATGAGGCTTTTAAGTTCCACAAGTTTGGAGCAAAACTGACTGCCATGCTATTAATTAATAGAATAATTTTTTAGTAATATCTTTTGAATTGGCTACAAACTAACTATTGAAAGATTTGAATGTCAATGAGTAGTTAACATTTTCTAAAATCTCTATGGGTTTTTACATATCCAGCTTTGCTTATAAAATTGCACATGTATATTTTTGATACTATTAACAATAATTATTCAATATCTCATAAAACTCTTAATATGTATAATAATAAAGTTTTAGTTCTTTTTTTTCATTTATTGCATTTGGCTATCTAAGACTTCTAGTCACACTTGATTAAAGATTTTGGGGGTGGTGGTGATAACCTCTGCTTTCAAAGCTGTTATTGCATATTTTTAAGTAAAATACAGTAGAGATGGGAAATTTTTGAATATATTGTAGCAAGTATTTTTATATGGATGTTTTTGAAAGAAATAAGGGAGTAAGAAAACACTGAAATGAAAGTAGAGCTCCCTTTAATAACGATTTTATCTTTAATGTCTTCGTTTACTGTGCAAAGCATCTAAATGGTGAAAAAGGGTCTAAAATCACAATTCAAGAACAATAAAGTCCAATGATACTAGAGTACTGGTGATACTTTCATATGTTTAATTTGATATATTTAGCAATGCATTTTGTATGTCAAACATTGTTCTAGGGATTTAGGTAGATCTATACTAAGTGAAATCATTACCAGTCTTAATGGAGGTTAGTTTCTATCCAAGAAGCAGGATCTAGCAAAATCAAAACTAACAACAAACAAAAAAAGACTTATTATGAGGTGATACATGCCATGACTAAAAGCAACAACAATACATGTTGGACAAGTTTAGAGAAAGCAGGGATGTCAGAAATAAGTAGGACAGTTGCTGAAATTTTTATTAGAGGAATCATAGTAAGACTCAACGAAGTAAAACACGAGGGAAGTAGAGGAAATAGCTAAGAGATAACCTGGGAAAAACATTCCAGATAGAAATATCAACCATTGGCATAGCTCAGTGTGTTCAATGAACGGCAAAGATGCCACTGTGCCTATAGTGTATAGCTACAAGTTAAAAACATCTATGTGTTGTTTCTCTAGAGGATATTCTTAGTATTCCCTTCAAAACTTAATGGAAAATCCTTCTGTAAATTGGTCATAAAATTTGAACTATTTCTTAATTATTTAAAATATGAGAGCTTATATTTCAATGCATGAGAATCTATTCAAAAAGAAGATTCAGCTGATATCATCAAGGGATGTGATTATTAATGTAGAATATGGAATGTAAAATACACATGAAACTAGCTTTATGTGATCAAAAGTACAATTTGGTTTTAGAGAGAACAATTTAGCAGTCTTGTAGGAATAAATGAAAGGGAGTACTAGAGATAAAGAAGCCCATCCGTCTTTGTACCCATGTACCCCACGGCTGCACTGTGGTGGTGGTGCGGTTGCTGTGCTCTGCCTGCACCAATACCATCTGGCTTTTCTGGCTCAGTTGGACGGGGCTGAAATAAGCTTGGGGGTTCCCAGGGTCCACTGGCATGCAGGCATCACCTGCAAAGAAGCAGGCTGTGGTGTGTGATTGGGGACAAGGGTTGCATCAGAATCCCCATTGACTTGCCTCCAGTTAGCCCTCACCAGGAATAAGAAACCCAGATGATTTAATCAACCACAGATACAGAAGTGGTGAGGGAGAAAAATAAAGGTCTTGAAAACACGTGAACCTGGGTAGGACTCAAAAATAGCATGAAGAGAACCATCGAGCACTGGACTATGAGACCAAGTGTAGAAGACAGAATTACACATACGATGTCTCTGTTGAAACTGGAACCAAATTCTGGTGCAGAGATGCCGTCAGCAAGGGTATTACACACCCCCTTTGCACAGAAGCAGGAAGGCTGCAGAATGGCAGCAGTCCCACAGCAGAGTTGCAAAGGAGGAGACCAGGAGACCTACCGTCTTCTCATGGCTGTCCCCATGGAGGAGCTGCTCTACCAAAATAAAAGGCTGGGAGTCAGATTGCCAAAGCCAAAGTTCTGAAACACAACATGAGAAACAACAAAATGAGACAGAAAATGACAGAGATGAAAGCCACCAAAAGCAAGAGGCATTGATAGAAGCCACAGGAAATCAAACTGGCCCATGAAGGCAAAATCAGTACTGGAAAACTAAGTAGCATGGTCTACCATGTCCCAAAAAATCATACCTTCACCCAGGGTAAGGACATAACCCCAGAAAGATGACCAAAGGGATAAATAAATATGGAGAAACAATAAGAAAGGAGGCAGAGAGACTAGAGGGCGTGGTGTGGTGGTGGTGGTATTCCCACAGGGGTCAACAATCATATAATCATGTATTGTAAAAAAAATGCAAAATAAAATTAAAAGTTAAAAAAACATAGTAAGATATTATTGTTACCTAGAAAAAAATATGATAAAAACATAGTTTTAATCAGATACAGGGATCAGAGAGTGAAATGGACAGAATGGAGACATGGTATGGATCTAAAATACACTAAAAAATAGAATTATAATAAAAAATGAAATAAAATATACAAAATGTATTATTTAGTATTTAAGTGAAAATGAAATTTCTAAATTTATTTTCTTACACCATTGTTCATTTTGTACTAAAATCATTTATTCACCTCAAGTGTAGTCCCAGTAGTTCTCCCACCACCGTAACACCCATAAACCATCAACATTGTCCCTTGTGTTCTCTCCCCTGGTTTGACTCTTCTCTTTCCTCCTCCCTTATTGTTTAGCTTACAAACTTTGTCTTTTTTTCCCTTGACCTTTTCTTTGGTTTCTCTTTATTCTGTATATAAGTGAAACTGATATTTATCTTTTTCTTTTAAATTTTCACTTAGCATAATCCCTTTCAGCTCTATTCATGTTACTGAAAATGACCTGAGTTTTTTCTTTTATGGTTGCTGAGTAGTATTTCATGCCAAATTTTTGATTCATTCATCTGTTTTGTACCATTTAGGCTGGTTCCATATCTTGGCTTTTGTAAATAGTGCTCCAATGAACATAGGGGTGCGGGTTGCCTTTCAAAACAATGTTTTTGTGTTTTTTGGGTGGAGTTGTTGGAGTGGAATGGCTGGCTTATATGTTATATACATTTTTGCAGCTTAATGTATGTGTGATTATTGGAGATAAGGATAAAATGATTGGAATGATTTCTACTTTGATTAAGAGAATAACCGTTCACCCATTACAGTGATATGGAAGGGTAGTGATAATAATAATAAAAAAAAAATAGTACCACTGGGTAATGTCTGTAATTAAGAACTGTATATATGGGTATAAAATACTTTAAAATTACTAATGAATCTTCAAATATACCTTTCTTAACTGCTGTTATAGGTGAGATCAGTAGTCACCCAATTGACTAAATCTGCTTTGTATTTTCTACATTCACATATTAGTTTGAATCCTTTTTCAGATAATATGCTGATATTTCCCCTTATTGCTTTGCTGTTTATCTCAACCCATGAGGTAATAAGGTGTTAGATTTATATATTTGTGGTGAATAACTTCATAAAGATTGATGTGTAATTTCTTCAGATATAAGATTATCTAATACTCAAAATATATCAAATAATTTACATTAGAAATATGTTCTTCCAAATTATCTCTCACTGTCACTTTTTTTCCAACCAAAGGATTTGTTTCTCAAAATATCTTGCATATTTTACTTGTATATGCGTAAGTTTTCTTCTTGAAGATTTTTATTCTAAAACTTCATTAAATTATTTTAAATGATATATTTGAACTGTAATATTTATATATCATATATAATGTTATATATTCTATATTCGATATATACATATAATATACATTTTTGTCATTGGATTTAACTTATATCATTATAAAATATTCTTTATAATTATTCTCTAGAATTTTTCAGGTAATAACTTAAACATCTTTGTAAATTATATTCTAAATCCATATTTTAGTCTTTTCCCCCCAAACATCCACTTTTTTTTTTTGAGACTAGGTCTCGCTATTTTTGCCCATGGAACCTCAGGCTCATGTTGCCTGGGGTACCACAGACTCAAGCAATCCCCAGCCTCAGCTTCGCAGGTAGCTGGTATTACAGGCATGCTCCACTACACCCAGGTATTTTTTAGGACTAAGTCTCGCTGTGTTGCCCCGAGCGGAGCTCGAACTGCAATTCCTAGCCCCAACTGCTTCATAGGGTGAAGCTTACAGGCACAAGCCACTGTGCCTGGCTGCAAACATCTACTGTTAATAAGGTGTGTACTGGTAGGAAATTTCTATTTATTTGTTGCACTCTGTATGTAGATAAACAGACAGACAGACGATAGATATATAGATAGAAGATAGATAGATAGATAGATAGATAGATAGATAGATAGATAGATAGATAGATAGATAGATAGATAGATAAGATAGATAGATAGATGATAGAGATAAAAACAACTTTTTAAATACAGTATTAGATTATATATTATCCATTAATTTGACTGTTTTTCATTTATCTTATATCTTGAACTTTTTCATGTCAAAAATTCAAACATAATAATCATTTTAAATTGCTGCATACTTTCTATATTATGTACATAGCTTATTTGTATATTGCTATATTGTTGGATAAAAGCTTTTTAAATATTCAACCTTTCAATATGCACATATTCCATTATAATTGTCTCACGATAAATAAATAAAACACAAATTGAGAACTAGTCACAATATATATATCAAAATAAAAATTTTCAAGTATGATAAAATAGTAAACATTGTTACAAAAGTAGCTAAAATCTTGCACTCAAACTTTATGAAAAATTGCACAAAAGAAAACATCTATGAAAATATGTTAAAAACCAGTACTCAACAGGGAAATTAAAGTGAAATTGTTATTCAACTGCATATTCACTACAAAGCCTAAAATTAAAAAATATATAGCTAAAAGTAGGCAAAGTAAGTAGAATTCTAAAAAAATATGATAGAAATTTAAAATATTAAAATGACTTTGTCAGAATATTTAGCAGTTTTTCACAAAGACAAAGTAAAATTGCATTTGATCCAGCAGTGTTGCCTGCTAACTAGTGAGGAGTGAAATTTTATCTACAAAAATGTTGGTATAAGAATAATTTTTCAACTTTTTTCATAATGGCTAAAATTTGGATGCAAGGCAGATGTTCATCAACAGAAGAATGAATAACTAAATTGTATAAATTTTATTTTTCTTTAAAAAAATACCTAAACATGAAATAGTTAAATCTAAGTGTATGTGCATCTTAAACATTGGCCCATTTTATATACCTTAAAATTCTATATTCTGAAGTCCTGAACAAATATTGATCTTGTGATAGTTGGTAAGAGTATTGTTTCATGCAGTCCTCAGTCAGCTTAATAAACTATGGCATTGCTTCAAATATGTTTATTTATTTGTAACTTCTGTAATTGTGTAAGTATTGAATCTGTTCATTTACCTATTATGCTATTCACAGTTCCATATATTTTGAAACTTTCATTTTCCATTTTGGATTTTGATTACTTACCTCTGATGTGCTATGAAGCATTTTGCTCCAGTGATTTGCATATTCTAAACTTTCATTGTAGCTCTTTTATTCAAGTACTATTTTGCTAATTTTATATAGGTTTAAGTCTGATTTTATATCTTACTTTTAAAGTTTGGTACTTTTTTTAAACATTATTCCTGGCCATTCTTTTTGCATTCTATATATTTTTACATATACTGAGGACTATTCTCTTAAATTATTGTAACTCTTAGTTCTTATTGACAGCTTGCAGATAACAACACTGTTTTTTTCTCTTTGAAATAAAATATGCAATTGTTTCATAGTTTTCCTTCAGATGAACTTGAAATGATGTTAAAATTATTAATCTAAGTTAATCAGAATTCCATTGTAATTTAAGATTATTTTATTGAGAATCAGAATCTTTTATTTTGAGACTGCATTCTTTCACTTATTTAGTATTTATGTTTACTAGAGTACTTTTATCATTCTGAAACAAAGTTTTTGCAATGAATTTATGCATTTCATAATTTGTTGTTCCATGAATTTTGCACTTTCATTTTATGTGTCATTTTATAATTAGTTCTGTTGTGACAATTAGTGACAGTACGGTGTTTGTAAGTGCAAGCTAAGTACAATATTGATTTTTCTTATTTATTAATGATCTGTACTTTTACACAGCTGTCACTTAAATTTTTTTACAATGGATAATAATATCCATTAAAATAAGGCTTTTTGTTCCTCTCTGATATTTTCATCCATTATTTTTTCTTTTGCTGCTATTGAATGCCTGAGCTTTATAGTGCAAATTTTGAAATGAAGTCTATGGCTATACTAGATACTTGTTGAAGTTTCTTAATAGCAAGAAATGTTTTATTTATTTATTTTCCTTTAGAACATTTTTCTCTATTCTTAGCTCTGTTTTAAGATTTCTTAAAACCAGACCTTCAGCATTTGCTGTCATCTGACTTAGTCACATGAATAACTACAAGTGAGACCCCACAGGACCATTTATAAGAAGTTTAAACAACTAAGGGGACTGTAGCTGAGAGGGTATAATTCTATACTGTAAAACACTAGGAAGGGTTTAACACAATGCTACTTCAACAAAATGTTTAAGAAGTGCAATTTATCCAAAGGCTCATAATAAACACCAATTTAATATTGTTTTTAGACCAAAAAGTGGGGATTGCTTTTTAGTTTTGATGAATTGTCTGCCATTTTGTACTGCTAAAATCCCCTTGTATTACTAGTATAATTTCTAAATTTACTGGAAACTAAATCTTGTTTATTTCTTTGAAGAATGTAACCTACTGATATTTCATGTAGTGTTAACTTTGTGATTTAACTATGAACAGTCTCTTACTCATCCTATTAATATCAGTTACAGTAAGTTTCAAGGTTACTTTGTTTACCACATATTTTAATGAATTGAGCCAATTTGTATTGTATAGAACATAAAATGCTTAATTTTGTAGCATTATAAACCATTTAAAGCAACAAGAATACAATTTAAATTTAAACAAACATTACGTGTTTTCTTCTAGTTGATTTCTTGAGAGGTCAATTATGTCTCACTACACAACTAAAATCTGCTAATGTCCAATGACCAGTGAAAGATACCTCATTTTAAACTAATCAATGGATTTTAATCCAATTTATGTTATACATTTGCACACACACACACATCTAAAATCTACAGTCATATTGGTGGTGTAGTGAGTCAGAATGTATGCTAAGTATATCCTGTATACAATAGCATAGTTTAATAAGTATAAATGCACTGTAGGTCCTAACTTCACACACACTATTGCAAAATTATCCACTCTAGTTTCTCGTTATACAGATGGTCTTCTGAATGAAATAAAAACCCACACATGCACATATAGACATAATTCCAATGAGGTTTCAGTATCTAAGAATATAGTTTATTCTTGTTTCCTTATCATGTCTGTGGTTCTATCAACTGTGTCCCAGTGGTATATTGGGCAGTATTGATTACTTCTAAGCCAGTTTTTATACACCACAGTTTTCATTTCAACCTCTGAGTTTTTCCTAAACCTAAAGCTATAAAATTATCATGACATCTGATCTGAGCTAGGTTTTTATATGATACAAACATAAAAACATACTAGAGAGATACTCATAAATCTAAAAATAAGTGATTACTAGTGGGAAACATAGGAAAAATAATTCCAATGAATGATGAGCTCATAAGGAACTGGCATAATCCCCTGTATGCCAGCAGAAAAAAGTAGAATTATAAATCCATTAAAATAATTTGATCTGTGAGTAAATTACATGTAAATTCATGTAAAGTTATTATCATTATAATAATAAATGATGATATTGGTATCACTTTTATAAAAAGTAAAACAAAAAAAATCCTTAAAAAGAACAAGATTAGGAAATTAGCAATGCACAAATTCTGAAAATAAAGGCACAGTTAAAAATATCAGTGTGTCTGTAAGGTACCAAAAGCACTTAGTCTCAAAAGTAAAAAAAAAATGAAATCTACATCCTAAAAACTAACATCTCAAAAGCAAAATTAGAGAACAAATAATATTATCATTCAAAGTTGATCAATCAATAAAGTTAAAACAAATTTCAGTTAATATATGGGTATTTCAAAGTATATAATTTTAATTGCTTTAGCAATTCCTAAAAAATATTAGTTGATTAATTCCACTGTTGTCTCATTAAAATGTAAATTATACTATAGTTACATATAACTATTAAAATTCAAATTATACTATAGCTATATATAACTATATCCTATTTATAGGGTATAGTTGAAATTTTTTCTATAGTTCAACATTTAAAATGGAAAATTATTTTACAACAGATTTAACATCTTTCAACCAGTTAAAAAAGCTAGGAAATTTTTTTCCCTTCAAATTCAGTGTTTTTGTTTTTAAATTTGCCTATTTATTTATTTAAATTTTATAGTCTGAAATATAGATTATGTGTTTCCAACCTAAGCAAACCATTATGATCCTCAGTGCACAATTGTTAGTATATAGGAGCAATCATTTAACAAAAATTTTCAGTAAAATCAAATTGAATATTGAGTACCCATCTCTTCAAACTAGCAGATATACAGAACTCAGTATAACTTCTGTTTTCATATGTTTCAATTTTATCAAAACATTTCATTTAATTGATAAAAGCAGTCAATTGTTTCACTTTTGTTCCATGTAGGTAGCCATTGATGCTCATGAATGAGATTAATATGTTTTAAAGTTTGAATGGTTTTATGACTTTCAAGACATCCAGAGAACATGGACATCTCCAAATTGTATAATTTAGTAATATTATTTTGTACTTTAAAAGAATAATCCATAGGCTCTACATCTTAGAAAGTCTTGTATCTGAATTTTTTCTTGAAACTGGAAGGATATTGTCTCCATTTATATATTTTTGGTTTTCTTTACAAAGGTTCTCATATTTCTCTCCTTCCTTTGTGCAAAAAATGCATTATTATCTTGGATATTCACAACAACTAGAAGTGGGATTGCTTTCAGTAGTTTACAATTTGCTAAAAGGTAGGTGACACATTTATTTGACAATCTTATTAACTTCCTTAGTGGGAGTAGGGAAGTGGTGATATCAGCAAGTTTTCTTACAAAAGTAAGCTCTGTATGATTTCTTTTACCATTTTACTTAGGACAGACATGGCTCACTTTATCTACTGCTCACTGAGGAAAATACGCTGTTTCCTTCTGATTAGGACTATATAATAGAATAATTTTGTAGACAGAAACGTTTAAGGCAAGAACACAATTTAGAAAGCCATACAAGCTAGCTTGAATTTCCAGTGTCTGCATCTACTGTGTGAATATTGATCAATTACTTCAAAGGCTCTTAGTTCTCCAAGTATAAAGTAGTGATAAGAATTCTAGAAATGTGCATTTTTTTGTTTGTGAGAACTCTTTTTTCATTCAGTATTTTCTGTCTCCTCTTTTTCCCCCATTACCTCATAAACCTAAAATTTGTAGTAGGCTAAAGATTTTCATTATCACCATCATCGTTGTTATCATCATCATCACCATCATCATTGTTATCATCATCATCACCATCATCATCTTCACCATCATCATCATCTTTACCATCATCATCATCATCATCATCATCATCATCATTATCATCTACTTTACCTATCTCCATTGCCTAACTTCCAATTTAAAAATAGGAAAACATGCTAAAATCTTGAGCCTTAATTAGTTTTAAAAAATTAAAACTAAGGTTTCACTCTATTAGGTAAGAATGTTTCAAATGAGGCTTAAGCTCAGCTTGAGAGATGTGGATTTTATCAGTCAAATTTCAATAAATTATTTTATTCTGATAGTAACAAGTTAGGTCAAAATGTATCTGGAATAAAAAGTCAATATACTTGTAGTTTTCCATACTTCTTCCTAAACCATAAAACTATGCTTTGGGCATCTTGTAAGATCTATGTGTTTCTGATAGTTCACTAAACTTTAAGACTAGGTCAAGGATGATTGTTCACAATGGACCTTCTCAGAATTATATTAACAGCACAAGGATAGGAAAATATCTTCTATTTTCTTAATTGATATTCTTTCCAATTTTCTAATAACACATTTGTTTGCATCCATTTCTACAGTAAATACAAACTAACCCGAACCAGTTTTCTCAAAGTATAGACTTACTCAGTTTCAACAGAGTATTACAGCTGTGCATTCATTCCTCCTGAAATGTCTGCATTGATTTAACAATATTTGTCAAATTTGGCAATATTTCATGACTTCATTACTCTGAAGTGTTTAGGACTTGGAAGTATAGAAAGGATTCCTCACAGGATAGTAGGGAGGATAACTGACATTAAGTAGTAACTCTTGAGGAGATAATTGAGTTCTCTGTGGTGAATCCTCTGGAATTTACCACAAATAGGTGGTATTTACTCTGGGCCTTGAGTGCTTGGATGGTTGCATTGTTATCCTGATATTATGTCCAAAACTGCTAATGACTGGATCTTTGATTATATGTTTCCCTTTAAAACACATACACAGGCCGCTGACAAAGATTTAATTCCAGATGACTCAGAACATGATCTTCCTTTCTCTGAAAAAATATTTTAGCAGCAGCTGTGTTTGCTGACAGAAATCCTACCCAAATGCTGATCTAGCTTGACCCTAAATGCCCCTTTCTGAAGTACATTAGATGGATTTCTTATTTATTAATGAACTTTATTAAGGTCCAGTAAAACATTTTACATTTTTACACACTAGAAAAGCTACTACTTTACAACCTACTTTTTCATTTTTCTTCATTTAATCATGAGTAGAATTATACTGCAATAGTTAAAAAATAATATATGAAAATTTGATTATAGTCAAGGTTGATGTTTAGTTTATATATACGGGACAGTTGTATTAAATGTGGACATAAAATTATTTCATTTTTTCTGCTGACAGCTTTAAATTTTTCTAGTCCATATGCTTGTTTTCCCTATTTCCCTCATATGAGACCATCCAGTATTTTTTTCTTTCTGACTTCTTTCTGCTAGCATGATCTCCCCTAGCTCCGTCCATGTTGATGCAAATGACAGAAGTTCACCTTTTAGCAAGAGAGTGGGAGGAGGGTAAAATTGGGGGAGGGATGGTCACAAGAGATTAAGATGGTTCACCATGCATGATAGGTTGTAGGAGAAACTTGGGAAAGACAATGTTGTAAAATATACATATATATGTATATAATATGTAGATATATGTACAATCAATTAAAATATTTTTTTTTCATTTTTTAAAACTTCTTCAATATTATGAATGTTTATTCAACTATCTCAGAAATACTCCCCAAATCCCTAGACTTGCACACAGGGAGCCTATAGGCTTTTGCTCCAACTATGTGTACTGCTAGTTTTGATTTCTGCTGTACTTGTAAGGCATTCTGAAAAATCACAGCTTTCAAGGACCACCATTAGTACTTCCATATCTTTGTCCCATTCTTGTGAATTAGTAAATTTAACATGGTTCTTGAACATCTATTTTCATTTACCTCCATGATCAGAATATACTGGGTTTTATAAAAGGGAATTGAGAATTTTCTCTCTCAGTTGTTACCATAACTGTCATAGAAGCTATCAAATTCTTGGTATTTTGGCCTATTCTGATGTTGTACAATTAGAAATTCTTCTTATACCATCAAACACTTTTGTTCACAATTATTTTCATATTATCATTAATGAAAATGCATCCTACACAATCCTTATGTCAACAGAGTTAAGATGAATGGCAATGAAATTACAGACAGTAACAAAAGACAGATCAAGCATGTGAAAAATAAAACTGTTGAATTTATAGAAGCAGAGATAGAATGGTGCATACTAGTAGCTAAGAAGGTGATGGCAATTAATGAATTGCTGGTCAATGGGTAAAGAATGCCTGATGCATAATGAATATAGTTAATCATGCTGTATTGAATACTGGAAATATTTTTTAAGAGTAGATTTCAGGTGCTTTCATCACACAGAAAAATTGTAACTATGTGAGGAGATGATATGCTAATTTTACCAAGTATCAATATATCAGCTTGCTATTTTATACACTTTAATATATATATAATTTTATTTAAAAAGGGGGAAAATGGTGATCTCTGGACAACTTGACAAGAATTCAAAAGATTTTTCTAAATCTTTGAACTACAAGAGAAGAACATGGAAAACCAGGAAAGTGAGTAAAATGAGAAGTTCAGCAAACAGGTACAAACAACAGGAAAAAAAATTTTGGTTCTGAATAAAACAATAAACTACAAATATTACAATAGTTTAATATTTGACTCAGTCAAATAGAAGAAAGCATCTTTGAACTTAGAGAGACAAGTTGTTCAAATTTTGTAGTCAGAGGAGCAAAATCAAGAAGAATAAGATAGCAGAGAACACAATAAATGGTTTTATTGATATTAAGATTATTCTATATTTTGTCAATAACCATTTCATGGAAATATTTTTCTTGAAAGTTTAACTTATATGCAGGGGTTTTTAACAATTAACATTTCTGGATTTATTCATGCCAAGTAACACTAAAGTCCTCACTAGAAATCACATTATTCATATTATCTTTTATGATCCAAAACTCCTAAGTTTATCAACACATGCCTATCACACATATCTTTCAAGGAACCCAGAGATTGATTACTTCCTGGAGGATGAGGACAAAGCTAGAACTTTCTTTGACCAATGTCAATCTCTTCATTATGTAAATAACATTTTAAAAAATTGAATAAATCATTATTAATAAATGCTACTTTTGGTCTGCTAAAGTAAAATCAATCATTTTGCATTTTACTTTTATGCTTTGTAATTTTTTTCTAACATTCTATCATGTGTTTTATAGCATATATAATTAGATGTTAAATATATTGAAAAATAACACTATCAAATATTTTACTCTTGCTAGTAGCACAAAATTCTTCAAGAAAAACTTGAATCCTCTACTTATTTGTGGTAATTTTCCCTTGAAATTTTGGCAGGCATAGTAAAATGTTTGGTATTTACTAATTACAAAATCAGCTATAGTTTATTAAAATTTTATTAGTGTTAAGTATTGATATTAGAAATTTAAATTCCACATTCAATGTGAGTACAAAGGGACACCTGTACTCGGATGTTTATTGCAACATTATTTATAATTTCAAGAACATAGAAGCAACCGAAATGTCCCAAAACAGATAACAGGATGAAAAATATGTAGTATATATACACAATGGAATATTACTCATCAATTAAAAATGAAAATTAGACGATTTTATGATAACATGGATGGACTTAGAAGAATTCATATTAGTAGAAACAAGTTAAAAAGAAAAAAAACAGAAAACAAATGGTTTCACTACTATATTGGGACATGGGAAAGATAAACAAAAATCCATGAAGAAAAGTCAAAACAAGCCACCAACCAAATTGAAGTACACAACCTGGGGCGGGAGGCAGGATGGGAACACTCAGGGAGGGGGGGGGAACCCCAGAGATCACAGAGATGTGAAATTCATATATAAATACATTCATATATAAATTAAAAAAAAAAAAAAAGAAAAGAAAGATATGATGTCACAAAGTGCACCTATGTACTCGCCGGGTCTGGAAGACCCAAGACCTGATTTCAGAGATACCTTCTAGGAAAGCAAGGCGCCCCTTCCCACATACAGGAGAGGAGAGGAAAGCCATCCGCCCCACAGCAAAGCTGCAAACTGAGGCAGAGGAGAGGATCTACAATGGCCAATCACAAATACCTATATCCACAGAGAAATTTCTTCACCGGCAATGGCAGGGGGTGGGACCCCCTAAATCTGATGCCAGAACCATAAGATAAACTAGTAAAACACAGAGATGGGATTGGAGAAGACAGCCTCAAAGCCTCCAACGAGAAATCATGGACAGACCACAAATAAAAATAGACTGGCTGCCCAATGCAAACTTAATGCTGAAAACCTACCAGCACGGTTCGCCTGGTTCCCATTAACACAGTCCCTCACGTAGTGAAAGACACTACCATAGGAAAGAAAGAGACTGATGGACTTAGCATAATTAGCAAACAACAAAGAGAGAGGGGTGTGAGAGAATGGAGGGGGCATCTGAAGTGGGGGCGGGGAGGGAGGTTTCCCAAAAATTATTTGCTGAGCTTGTGATTTAAAGAATAAAAATAAATAAAACTTAAAATAGAAAAAAGGAATTTAAATTCCTTCAGTAAAATCACTTAAACTTAATTATAACATCATAAATTTTATTTATCATTGTTTTGATCATTAAATTAATGTTTTCAAGATGATAGAGTCATATTGTTTGTTTTCATGATTCAAAACTTGGAATATTTTTCATTAAGCTATTAGATCAAGGCTCCCTATGTTTTATTCTTCTTAAAATATATTCCTTCTGGATTTCTGGGTCTCCTTGCTTGATGTAGCACTGTTCACATGACATGAATTTCAGAGATGGAGGTTGAAATATTCAGTCATAAAATCCCATTTTTCTCCTTTGCTGTTCTGAAAAGAAAATAGTGGATGACTTTCTGTAACATTTGCCACCAATTAAAAAGTAAAGTTTTAAAATCTACAGTTTGGGTAACTGTTCATTTCGCCCAAGTTAATTTTGCTTAAAATTAATTTATTTTGTCACCAGCTAAAAGATTCTCCCTTATAAAAAACAACAAAACCTCATAGCTCAAATAGCAAATCTCTCAGATGTAGCTAAGAGTAAAGCTATTATGAACTTTCCTAATATACTTTACATTTAAACTACATAACATATGAGATATACATTCTTCACCTTTTTTTTTGAATCAGAAAATTTCTGTGACTTCATTGTGTCATGATTCTTGGGCCCTCCTAAGCACACATTGTTACATATACTTGGGATCTTGGTTTTTCTTTTCTTTATCCATCATCAGGTAAAACTATATCTATTGCAGGAATATTTTTGCATAGTTCTTCTGTTTCTGACAATTTACATTCTCTTTTCCTCTATTATTTTTTAAATAATAGAGCCTTATTAATCAGTTGAAACTTGAGGAATTCTAATGAGAGTGAAGATGTTATTACTATTCTTATTAATGTTTTGAACTGAGTTGAACTACCATGTAATATTCACTTCCCAAATTAATGATTTCAATCTGGTAAGAACTGACCAAGTTCTGAGGTCAGTCAATAAAGTAGTCAGTGATTCATTAAAACAATACACACCATTAGGACATGCAAGTGTGTAGGAGGCAGAAGAGGAGAAAATGAATGTCAGTAGTTTGCTGCCAAGTGTCAGGCCTTGTTTCAATTGTTTATGCTTTCCAATATTAAATAAAGTAAAAATTAAAGATAACAGGAAATTTTAATAGATTTTTCTTGAAACTTCAGGCAAAATCTAATGTTAATCCATACTGAGTTGATGAGGTTTTCTAGAGAATAAAGTATTATTTTTGTCAAGCTGATGATCATTTTGGTGTAGCTTTCAGATAGTTCTCCATTAATTCTGTTTTATTTCTCATCAAAAAATGGCATTTGATCAACTTGATTGTGATTTCAGACTGCTTACACTGAGATACATTCACCTGACTGCAAAGCCTTTTTAATAACTGACTACATGTTCGCTAGAATGTCTGACATGCACAAGTAACCACTAATTGTTTGGTCTCAGATTCCCTTCAGGCATTGACCATACAAGACTTCCCCTTGCTAGTTCATCTACCCTGACAATTCTACCTCTGGCAAAAGGGGTGACTGAAAATGTAAGCACAATTGTGTATATTTTAAAAATATTTCTAAAGCACCATTAAGTCTTCCAGCAAACACAGTGGCAAACATCCACATCATAAAGAATAAAATCAATTATGGAAAATCAAGTGTTCTTCCCCTGCTGCTGTGTAACATCAACTATTCCAGAGCAGATGTTTTAGCACCTGGCAACCAGCAGAACAAGATGACACCAGGAACAGTGTAAACTTTCCAATGTGACTCATTATAATGGGTTTCACTGAGTTCTTCTGTTAAACAGATCGCTCTAAGTGAAGATACTGTTTGTTTTATATGACATAAAATCGTTAACTCTCCTAAAATTTTATGATGACAACTAAATCAAAGTGCACAGGAAAAGGCCAACAATCAAAACAAATTTGAAACCACTTATTCTTTTTACATCAGTTCAAAATATATTATTTAGTTGTTCCAAACTGAATCAGAAAGTTTTTTTTTTTTCAAATAATTTATCTTTGGTTGTGGTAGCAATACTGCTTTCAAATAAAAAATGAAGAAGGATAAGCTAGAGCTAGTTGTCATAATTATACCAGGAATATTAAATATTTGATAAAATGAGTACCTATAATTTTCAGGCATCCATAGAAACAGTGGGACAAGGGGCATGAATAGATTCAAACATTGCTGACTCCAAAACTGCAGTGCATTAGCTAGCTTTAAAATGCCATGTTCCATGACATTTCTGGCAATTTATTTAACAATTATTATTGGGTTAGGTAAAGTTTAAAATAAAAGTACTTTGTCATAAGCCCATGATCACTAAAAATCAAGGAGGAATTGGTTTCCATTTTACAGTGAAAAACATAAAACAACCAACTGGAATTAGGCAGTTTCCCACTTGTCATCAACAAAATAAATAATTTACTGCAGATAAATGAGCTAGTAATACTGAATTATTTAAGTATTAAACAAATTGCATGGTATCTTCCTTAAAACATTTAGAAATTCCTTTTTTATGAATAGCAGATTAAAAATATAAAACTGAAAATATTTGCAAATGTCTTTAAAATAGGATATATTTCAATTTCTTATTTTTTACACAGATGGTGAGAATGAAAACTGGATAACAATTTGACTACAAATCAAAGAACTTTAACATATACATCCAGTTCTCCCAACTTTCACCCTTCTACTTTGAGTAAATTTTATTTTTCTAATTATTCTATGAAATTTAATTTTAAACAGCACGAGTTTATTTTTTTTCTGAAGCCAAGAGTAGCTTTCTATACTATAAAATATTATGCCAATTTTGCACACACCATCCATGTGCACATTTCATGGAGTATATTACAGAATGGGAAAGATACTTTGAGTGATGATATAAAGTTAGTGAAAATTCCTTATTTTCTGTATGTATTTATAGTTTTAATTTACTAGAAACTAAAGCAGTTAACATTGATAAAGTGAAAAACACCCCTTTCTATCATTCTTCCATATCCTCTGCAACTCTTTAGACAATGCATGCATACAATAGCAGAAGGAGTGCTTTTAGATACTAAGAAGTCATAATAAAAAACTAAACTTGAGACCCTAGATTTCTTCTAAGATGAAACCATCTATCTTACTTAATTTTTCACAGTCCAGACAATATTATGACCAGAATATTTGTTTTAGAATGTACACAGAGAATGGATAAGGTTTTGTAAAATATATACATACTCCAAATAACAAAACTTGCAAGCTTATAGAAATGGCACATTTATTCAATTAATTATCCAATATAATAAAGACAATAATTCAAGGAATAGTGTGTATATGTGTATATGCATATATAGGAATATACATGCTTTATCTATATGCAATCATACATATGATCCTTCCCCATTTATGTATGTTTACATATAGATATATACCTATATAAATATATTCTTTTGCTATAAAATGACTAGAAGTGACAACAAGTTATAGTAAGTTGGTTTCTTAATGAGGCTTAGAGTAAGAACTTCAGTTATTTGTTTAGCAAGGTGTTCGGGGCTAAATGTGAAAAATCTACAAATGTGTTTAAAGTTTTGCTCTTATTTACTGATAAATACCAAAGAAAAATGCAAGTAGGAAAAATGTTATAATACTCCCTTCAAATTCATAACAAATTTACAAACTACCTTCTATTGTTCTTTCCTGAAAAAACAAAGCAAGGGCAAAATGGAAAGCAAAAAACAGAATTGCTTGGTTTGTCTCCCTTGAGCAGGTACTAGGGTGAGGAAGCAATCACACAGCAAAGAGTACAAATGGTATAAATTGAGACCGAATAAAGCAAGTTCTGTGTATTTGGAATCATCTGTCTTCCTCCATGATAGTAGCCTCTGTAGCATTCAAATTAAATCTGCATTTCATTTTCTATATAGCACACTAAATGCCACTTCATTGAAGCCAAACTGTGAGCACTTTAGCTGGGTTATATTGGTTATCTGCAGAGAGCTGCCTGAAGCAGCAGTAAACACTAGAGCAGTGATTGTCTCATATTCTTCTGCTCTGGTTGTTTATTGCTGCAGGACAAATGACCCCAAAACATAGTGCTATAAAACACTAACAATTTTCTTATTCTCATGAATATTATAGGTCAGGAATTTGGACATATCCCAAAAGGAATTCCAAAATTACGTGGACTGTATCTTCTATCCCATATGCTTTTCTGAAAAGTGATTTTGTTATGTCCTCATATAGATAATCAGCTCAATCCTCATCAACTCCATCTGATGGTAGGTTTAGGAGTCAAAGTTAGAGGTGATACTGTGGCCTACACTTCTGGTCTATGCTTAATATCTGTGGAGGTTCCTTTTACTCTCAGTAACTGTTCACTGCGCAGTGGAGAAATCTCATTCCACCCCTGTTTGATAGTTGCAGATCAACCCCTACCTTTTCTTCTTTCTATGCTGTGATTTAGGAGAAAATTAGTTATTAGGGAGACATTATTTGAACCCATGTTATTTATTTCAATGGAAGAGAAATGCTCTTATCTTGAAATAAAGGCATGAAACATTTTTTTTGTGTATGAAAAAAGCTACTCTCTTGTGAGAATTAGTTTCAACATTATATTAAAAGGGAGATCAGTAAGAAAAAGAGAAGTAATTATGTTCACTATATATTTAAGTCTTTCAAATCTGTAACCTCAGTTGGGACATGTTTCTTGATCTTGGAAATTACTAAATATTTCACCTTAATATTATAGAAAATTTTCAAATAAAATATCATCAAAAGATGAATATTTTTCAGCCCTGTAATGGAGCCCCCAAGCCTCTTTTTTTCCTTATTATTTTATGGCTTCTATCATTAGTTTAAGTCTCAATATTTTGCAGTTAAATTGTGTAACAACCCTCTGACTGGTTTTCTCACCTCAAGTATCCCACTGCTTTTGAAGATGTGTGTATACTTTCATTGCCTTCACAGTAAAGTTAAAAACTTGAAGAAAATCACTTAAGATTCTTCTGGTAAGATCTTTTTTCTTACTACTTTTTTATATGTACACTGTACTTCACCTATCAAAAACAAATATTGGATCACAAAATTCAAGTTTGGCAAAACTCAAGTGGCAGCAACAGTAGCAAGGGACCATGGGTGGGAAAATTGGGAAGAAAGGTGCATTTAGGAAATGGTTTTGCTCATTCTTGATTTTGTTAATGCTTATATGATCATATATTTGTATAATTCATTGAATTTTATCCTTACTATTCTAAATTATATCGTACTTATTTCATAAGTAAATGCAGAAAACTAATAATAATAGAGTGTGAATGCAATGTGTAACTATAAATTGTGGACAGTATGCACATAGTAATTTATGCTAAGATAAAATATATTTATATAAATTCTCAGACAAAATGCCATCAGAAGATATCTATGATGCTACAAGTACTCAAACTTGCATCTGGGAGACTGTCACCTTCTTTGTGAGCTACTGTAATAAATCATTTGGTACTTTGTAGCTTGGATGAACGTAAGAGAATCAAACCCTTTTAAATGAATGAAAAGGAAGACAGGGGAATGCCCTGAACTAAAAGTTGATGGTCATGAAAGACTACACTGTAAGTTCTCAAATAATCATGGTCATGATAGAGAAAGACCTTACTCAGAACATAGAGCTCATAACCCAGAATCTTTTTCCATGTGTACATGTTAAAATCAGTTCTATAAAGCAAAGGTAATAGGTTACTAAATGTATTTACCGTTATAATATACTTACACTCATTAAACATACATAAAAATGCAGGTGGATATTCATGCTCTATAGGTTTTATAATTGATTCTCATCCAACTAATGCTATTTAATTCATAACTTTCACAAAGCAATAGCATTTTAGTTGGCATCTCCGGTTGAATGTTTATAAAGATGACTGCTCATTTCCTCCCAACCTGCAAGAACTTCCACTACATATGCAATGTGTCTGATTCTTCAAGAGACAAAATGTGTTTCTGTAACCAAAATTTGGTACAATATAGTAATTGTTTTAGAATGCAGAGTGCTGAGGAAGTTGAGCTGCAGGGTTTCAAGGTTAGAATGAAAATATTTTGCAACTTCCATTTTTTTTTCTTATGGAATCATGTGTCTACCAGACATAAATAAGCTTTGTCTAAACTAATGGAGAAAGTGGAGCCATGTGCAGAAAAGATCAAATCACCCCAGAAGACAACAAGCACCAAAAGACAGGATTGTGTGTGAACACTTCTTGAATCCTCAAGTCCGAACTTTGAATACGGTAAATCCAGGAATAATCAGCAGAGAAACCAGGGATCTCTAGTATTGTGACAATTAACTTGTTTTCCTGGACAGTAAGGATTTGGGGTGGTTTATTACATCAAAACAGATGGATGAGGAATTGTAAATCAGGACCATGGTGGTGTCATTACTAAAACTTAAAACACATTACAAAGCCACATGGCTTTGGCTTAATTAGCAATGGAGACAGGAGGGTGGCAAAGAGACTACTACTGAAAGCTGGAGTGGTGATAGAAAAGCTGCAATTGGAGGTCAAAGAAAAAGATGTAGAAATGTCAAGACAAAACAAAATATGGTAGAAAATATCATCAGTGGTAAGTAAAAATATAAAATGTATGTTAAGAACTTACAAACTGGTTAGCAGGAATTTTATTTGGACAGTTGATCATGGTAACTGTCTTTGGTTTTCTCTTCAGTTGAAATATTTATTTTAAGGTATGGGGAAAGAGTGATGGATTGATGAAGGAACTATTCAGTAGATTATAAAAGAAATATGGATGTCAAGAGATTTTTTTTTCTAATTTTATTATAAAGTGATAAAATCAACTAGAAGATATATTAATAATCTATTACAATTATATATTTTGCTTTGTATTGGCACAATTATGCTACAAATATATAAATCTAGGAGACAGAAAGGATCATGACAAATAAGACTCAGTGTAGTTATAGTTGGGACTCTGGTGAACCCAATACAGTCTAGTCAAATGATAAGAGTTCATCTGTTGCATTTTTCTCCAAGAGAAATGTACACATAAACCTTCTGTTTTTTCACATTTCTCCCTCATTAATCTAATTATTTATATATTATATATCTTATTTCCATGAAATATTAAATTCATTTAAATATTTTATCAACTACTGTATATCCTACTTCATCCAGACTATACCATAAACAAATGATCCCTGTCATAGTCATTTGACAAGTGTTGTATTGGTCAAACAATTGGGAATTGTTTACATTTTCTTCTAAACTGTACTGTAAGATCTTCCATCAAAAACGTCACCTCCATAACATAATAGGCTATTAAACATTGAAATGTGATTTTACTTCTGCATCAATGAGGAATCCAGTTAGTAATATTGGCATCCAGTTAATATTGTCACTTGTCCTTTTGTTATGCACTGCTTTATATTCGAAGAGTATTGAAAATGGAATAATTTCTTAAAAATGTTCATCTACTTTCCTCAAGTATGCACTTCATAGTTTGAATATTATCTTGGTAAATGATCGATTAATTGAATTAAAGATGAATTATCTCAGTGAAGATGAGATCCTAAGAATATTCAGTTAAGCTTGGTGCCAGGAGTTATACATTATATTTTGGACTTGTTGATTTTAGGTGGACTTTTATGTGACTACTGTTTCCATTTTTAAAATAATACAAATGATAATTGGCTGTGCCTAAGAACATTAAGTGAGCTATTGAAGCATTTATCTGCCCACCCATCTGTGGACATGCCAGTGATCATAAGCTTGGATGGAAACCAGAAAAAAGCCAATCTTATTCTTATCTCACTCCATCATTCCCCATAGAAATTTTCATATCTTTACTTCTTTATCATATCCCTTAGGACATTTGCTCCTCACTATTTTTCTCAGATATTACACTGCCTATTTCAAATTACTTTGTTTTCTAATTTCACAAAACAGCAAAGTCTTTCAATTATTAACACTCATATTAGCATGTTTGGCTTTATATCTCTAATCACTCTAACTGAATTTTAGTCAGAGATAGTAGCATATTATATTGCATATATATACTGATATATATTTAGATTTAGATAAAAATCATTATTTTAATTTTAATTCTATCATCTACAAACCATTTTTATTTTATCAAATGTTCTCTAATATTTTGCTCTATGTTTCACTGTTTCTCTGCATCTAAGTATGTTAAATTATTTGATCCAAAAATATGACACTCAACATTAAATTCCTTGCACAAGTCATCACATATTTCTCCAAATTTTTTGTTACTAAAAGGACTACATCCTAAGTTTTCAAATCAATAATACCTATTTACACAATGATTTGCTTTAATCTGATTTTTACCTGAACAGCTTTCTCAAAATATTCTTGTTAAACTTCTACTACAGCTATCCAATGAGTTTTTAGAGTTTTTTTCTATTTTGCTGTCTCATTTGACAAGTTTATTCTCCTCTTGGATGTAATTCCCATAAATCTCTCACCACCACATAACCCAAGAACAGTTACCATCATCCCTTGTGATTCACTCCCCCCTTTATGATTCCTCTACCTCCCCCTCCCCTTCTGCATGTCTTAGATCTATAATTTGCCCAGTAGTTTTGCCTTTTTTTCCCTCTTGACCCTTTAGTTTCCCTATAATATTCCTACTTTAGAATTACATTTTTTGATTTTATGAGAAGATGTTCATTGCTTTTATTTTCCCCTTTTAATACATTTCCATCCTTTGGTTTCTGGAACAGTTTTCCATTTCCATATCCATTATACACCTTAGTCATCTGTTCTCAGTGTGTCCTATGAATTCCTTTGATGCTGTACATATTTTATATTTTTATTTGTTTGTTTGTTTATTTAATTTATTTATTTATTTGTTTGTTTATTTATTTATTTATTTTGAGACCAGGTCTCGCTATTTTTGCCCGTGGAATCACAGGTTCTCGTTGCCTGGGGTACCGCAGACTCAAGCAATCCCCAGCCTCAACTTCCCAGGTAGCTGGGATTACAGGCACGTGCCACCACGCCCAGCTTTTTTTTTTTTTTTTTTTGGAACTAGGTCTTGCTACGGGCCCCAGGCAGGGCTCGAACCGTGATCCCTAGCCCCGGCCGCTTCATAGGCTGAAGCTTACAAGCACGAGCCACCGTGCCCGGCTGCCCAGCTATTCTTTTGGGACCAGGTCTCGCTACGTGACCCCGGCGGGACTCGAACTACGATCCCTAGCCCGGCCGCTTCATAGGCTGAAGCTTAAAGGGACGAGCCACCGTGCACGGCTATGCTGTACATTTTATAAGATTAAAATTCTCAAGGATTCAATGTCTTAAATCTCTTGTCACACTATATTCTTCCCGGAAATTGATCTGTACACAAGTTAACTACAATCTATAGTTAAAATAGTCACATAAATTACATATCACCTACAAATGTGAATTGATAGTTTTACTTTCTTTTATCTTAAAAATTCACACTTGGTCAAAGTCTGTTCAGTCTATCAGGTAATCTTACATAATAACTACTGCAGCAGTTTAGACATTCAGTAGAATTCATTTTTTTAAAAAAAAAGTATAGCTTCTTTTCACCCTTCTCTTGATTTTCCTACTCTCATCGCACTTTTAGTACTACTATTAGTTGCAGGTGTAATGCTTCTTTACAGTCAAATACGATCTTGCTCTTGCCTCAGAGGTTTTCAGTTGCTCTCCCTTTCCTTCAAATTGAAATCTAAATTATCATGTGTGGCATTGATAGCCTTTGACATTCTGATTCTGGTTTTTCACCATTTCAATGTCCACTGATTTCCCTATTAGTTTTCCCGTGCATCTGTGCCTTTCCAGAAGTGCTTATCCTCGTAGGTGAAGCTTACAACACGCTCATTGTTGCTTTTCCTGTATTCTCCCTTTCTTCTTTGTGAATCTTTAGCTTCAAAATATATTATATGCCATTATGCTAATATAATATTGTAGTTTATATTGATATGTGTTTGCCAAAATATGTATTATCTTTATTTTGTCTTTTTTTAATCCATAGGTAATCCAAGATGGTGCTGTGATATTTAAAATAAATTGTTATTATGAATAGTGATACCTATATTCTTTATTTTTCTTTTTTCATCTTAAGTGAAAAGAGAAAAATAGAGACACATGTATAGACACAGGTGAGCAGGAGATCTTCCCCTATTGCTTTGCAAAGTGAAACCATTTGTTAAATAATAATGATACTAATAATAATAATAAGTGACATCTATATTATTTCTAAAAATTCCACATTGAATACAAAAAAAGACATTTTGATAATTATTTAGCATTTCTTTTTATGACACTGAGTATGATTCAAAACTAAAGGATTCTACCTCCTCAGATGTATGCTACCACACCACACCCACCGTCAAGGCACCCATAGTTCTCTACCATAGTTTTGATTTCCTTTTCTTTTCCTTATACCTTTCCCTCTCCCCTCATGGGAGCCTCAGTTTTATAGTTCTATTTCTAGCATCAAAATATTTTAGAAGCAAGTACTTTAGAAGATATTGAGAAATCAAGGAAAAGGATTAGTTGTATCTTGCCCTTCTAATGAACTGTAAGTCTTTAAAGATATTTAGCCTTTCTCAACTTCAGTATTCTTCTCCACAAAAAAAAAAAAAAAAAAAAAAATGATGACTATATGCTAAATAGCCTAGATGAGTATTTTTCCATCTTTCCTTTAAAATAAGAGCATTTTCTGCATAGCTATCATCTTTAATCAAATGTTGATTTATAATGAAGCACTAGTTCTCAATAACCATGTTTTCTCCTATTTTTCATTCGGTGAAAATTATAAATTGTTTGAATGAAAAAGAATTACCTCTATTGGTTGTATATCTGATTCCTCCAGTATGATCCATTATAGAAATATAAAGGAAATATATGGCACACTCTGTGAATGACAAATATTCCATTTAAAACAAACAAAAAATATTCAGGCTGCCTTTATTTTTTATGGCTTTGCAAAGGTCAAAGCATTCAGAATTATCTTTAATATTATTCTAACCTGATAACTTATTTTTTCATATGTCATGAAATTATCTACCCATGAATTTTTATAATCTAGGCAAGTTATTTTGACAAAATGACTCAAACATTTTATTAATCATCTACTTTCCATCTGATTGCCTTTTTTATGTTTTCCACATAATAAAGTTGATAAAACAACAAAAGACTTATAAATGTGGTATGTTGAATTTTTCATAATTATTTTGCCTCTCATATTTTTGTTGTAAATTGTTCAAGTAGTTACTAGGATATATCTAGTCATATATATCTATTCAGTCTATTATCAGATAAGAAGGCATAGTATTTTTCTCAAATCTATAATTTTAGATAACATCATTTAAATTGTTCTTTCTATTCACCTAAAATACTTATGTAATGATATCCATCATATGTAATTGCTGTTTGATTTGCTCTGTGTCAACCATCACACAGTGCCTACATTTAAAAGAAATCAATATAAATATAGGTCTCAATTAAAAATAGCAAATAATTTATTATAGTGATGATAGAAAAGAATAATTTACATGAGAATAAATGGAATATGAAGTTTATTCATCAAGACTGGACACTTGTGAAGAATTCTTCCACAGGTAGTCTAGACCAGGCTATGAATACAAATAAGACATGATCACTCTCCTCCAATAAATTATAGTCCCAGATGACAGTTATTAGTTGATAGAAGAACAAAATAAATATATTAGGAAACATTGAGATGACACATATTTATGCCATTTTATAGTAGCTGTATTGTGACTTTTAGTAGAAAGAAAAAATAAGTCAACAGAGAATTGGAAAGAAAGCAATGACATACTCTCTCAATTGTGAGAACATAATAAATGTTCCTACATAACTTTAAGAAAGATTCATCTAAGAAATGATATGTAGGAATTTTTAGCTATAGAGAAGATATTATAAAACAGATATATAATACACACTATACAATGCCCCATAAAAATAACTTATAGAATAATTCAGTGAGTGAATAAAATGTTGAATTGTAGAGATTTCAGCACTCTGATATTGTCACATAAAGCTCCAATAATATTTCTTAAAATCACATTTTTTTAAACCTCAGTATAATTAAAGAAATTGGACAATCTGTTAGAGAAGGAACCTGAATTAGGGAAGAGTAATGGCATTGTAACTGAGGTGAGGTCCAGAGAGACTTTTTCAATATTTTATTCATTTCCTTAAGAAAAGATTATAGCATTTATGTAGCCAGTCCCTGTTCACTATTTGTTATTAATTTTAATTGTATTGCTATAGAATACAGTCATGACTGAATAGTCACTACATAATATGGATTTTAAGTAATTATGCAGGATTTTTGAAAACTTTATAAATGAGTAGTTTACATATGTTATTTTACAGTAAATGAATATTGGTTATAGTAAACTGAATTTATGTGGGTGAAAGTAGAAGAAAACTTGTGAAGCATTAATCATCACTTCCAGAAGCAACCACTTTCTTTTTTGTTGTTGTTGATTTTACTTTATGGTATTCATTTATTTGTTTCTCAATAATTTTATGTCTGTCTAGCTAGCTATAATATATATATATACATATGAAATACTTTATTTTTAGTAATGTTTATTCAATAAAAGATCATCATAGAAGTCTAGAATTTGTCTCTATTTCTAAGCAATATTTTAGTATAATTTCTGTTCTTTTTTAAATGATTTCATTTCATTGAAATATTACAGGTTATATACTGCTATTTGCATCCTAATTTGGGGGGTAAAATGGCTGTTATTGGTTGATGATTTTTCTCTTTAAAAATACAACTTTTTTGTCAATACTTTCAAAAACGTGGCATGGTAAATTCTGCATTGTTTTTCTTGGCAGTATCCTTCCAGGATCCTTTTTACTGAATGGCTAGTCACAGCTACACAGTTGCTGTTCAACTATCTGTCTTCACCATCATCCCGTAAAATCCTTTAAGTTTTGTGTTGAATCCCCTGTTATTGATTTCATCTTTTGATATATTTATTTTGTTTTGGTAGCTCACACCTTATCTGTAGTTTCTGAGGATAGGGTTTAGACTTGGTGATATTACTGAGAGCTTGTCATCTTTGAGAATATCTTCTCTTCTCTCAGTTTTAATTATTTGACCAAGTAAGGAATTCTTCCATTAAATTTTCAAGTATTGTTCCATGGTCATCATAAGTTTTATCTCATCTATTTGAGTAAATGATGACTTTGAAAAAGTTTCATCTTTTTATAGGAAGCTGTGTTTTGTCTTCTATATCAATACTTATTTATAATTTCCAGTAGACACCTATTGTTTTGAAGTTTTACAATGATGAATCTTGGTACAGGTATTTTCCATTCATCAGAAAGGGCACTAAGTATACCCTTTCAGCATGGAAGCTCACACACTTTAATGTTCATATAATCTACCTGAACTATTTTTTTTAATATACTATTTTATTTTGTTCTTTAGGTTACAACCTCTGTATTATTATTTTTCCCCCTCCCTCTGGTGCCCCTTCCATTCTCTCAATGTTTATTAGCTGTGCTGAGTCCATTAGCCTCTTTCCTACAGTAGTGTCTTTTTCTCTGGGTGAGGGACTGTGTTGTTGGGTCCTGGCGAACCTTGCTGTTAGATTTTCAGTCTTAAGTTTGTGTTGGGTGGTTAGGTTATATTCATTTGTGATCTGTCCATGTTTTCTTGCTGCAGGCCGTTCTCTGCAATCCCATCACCATTGCTTTGCTTCTTTTCCTTATGACTCTGGTGTCGAACTTGGGGGGTCTTGCCCCCAGTCAGTGTTGGTCAAGACCCGGGACTTCATTTTGGAGATATATTCAAGGAAAGCAACACACCCTCCCCTCATTACGGGGGAGGAGAGGACGACCAAAGAGGGGATAATGGGCCCAACATCAAAACTGCAAACTGAAGCAGAGGAGATGGTCTTCAAAGGCCACTCGCAGAAGCCTGAACTCACAGAGATACCTGAACTATTTTATTGGCAAAAGTGTGTTGTCCTTTCCTCTTTTCTCTATACTGGTATTTTATTATTTGCTATCAGACTTAAGTTTTTAATTTTATTTGTTTCTCTTTCATTTTCTCTCTTTTGATGTTCTCTTTCTGCTGTATGTCTACCACTCATAGCTTTAAGTTTTATTCTCCAAGGGAAATATTTAAAGACTTGTTTTCATTTCATGGGTTTAGTGTTTTAGCAAAGTTACTTGATGACAGTATTTTTTTTTTGCGGCTTCTATTCACACCAGTCATTATTTTAAATGTATCATGCTATGTGCACAATTTGGGGTTTATTTGTCCACCCTCTCTCCTTCACAGGATTTGATTATCATTTTATATATTTTTAAATTAAGTACTTAAAAATTATCTGAGCACACCCATCATTTTCATGTAGTATGGATTCTTTTGCTTCAGTAAAAAACTAGTAACTTGAAAATTGTGGAGGAAGGACTTTTATGATATTATGCTATAGACATTTTTACCCAAGCAAATCTATGATTTACTTATTTATTCACTTCTACATTCATATCCTAACACACTGAGATTTTAGGTCCTAGATATAATAAAATACAAGCATACATCGTTCTAACGTGAAGCATGTTTGGATAGTTTCTTGATATTTTTCATGGCCTCATGAAGTAGAAGGTAAAGCAAAGATGTAGTTCAGAAACCACTCATCGATTACACTATTGAATTATAGCTTCCCTATTGTTTATTTTTTTCTATATCATTAACAATTCACATCTAATACCAAATGATAAAACTTTTGAAGCAAGATGAAAAGAGTGTGTCTGTCTATGTGAACATTGTCCCAGCTTTGTCTTGTAGACTAATAACTTCTTTATCATTTGGGGCATCTTATAGACTACAATATTTACAATATTTGTCTCTAACCACATGAAGTTTCTGTTGAATTAGCTATTTCATTCCATCTTTCAGCAAAGGTTTTGATTTTTTTCCTGTATACAGCAAAAGTAACCAGAAAAATGCATTTTTTGTAGAAGTTACTCAAGAATTTGAGGAAATATAAAAATTGAAATAAAAAAAATGTCATGCAGAGTAGATGCCTTGGTTTTAAAGATATTCATGTATGCAGCAATAAAATCATACCAACTTTTGCAAAACACGTAACAGATGTTTTTTGCTTCAGCAGAAGAACATATCCAATTCTGATCAAACCTCTATATATTCCACACTTCTTAATATTTGCCTCATTTTAAAAGAGAATTATAAATGAGACTGTCTCCCTCATTCTATAAAATGTATGTAATCATATAGTTTTTTTGCAAAACTATAAATTTTTGCTTCTCTAATTTATCAGTTGAAAATACAATATTGGCATATTCAAGCAAGGTAAATAAAAATAATCATGCTTGTATCTAACTTTAAATAAAGATCATTTGTAATCACAAATACCTACTGTTCTACACCTTAATTGTTTTATTTATTTTTATCAGGGTCATTATAACATACACACATTTTTTTCGCCTGAAATAGAGCTTAAAAATGCACATAAGCTTCAGCCTATGAAGCGGCCGGGTCTAGGGATGCGGTTCGAGTCCTACTGGGCCCATAGCAAGAACTAGTTCCAAAAAAATAGCTGGATGTGGTGGCGCGCGCCTGTAATCCCAGCTACCTGGGAAGCTGAGGCTGAGGATTGATTGAGTCTGTGGTACCCTGAGCAACAACAGCGTGCGGTTCCACTGGCAAAATAGCGAGACCTAGTCTCAAAAATAAATAAATTAATAATTAAAATAAATAAACCACAACTTAAGTACATTTTGGATTTTTCTTTATATTTCAAATCACTGTTAATTTGTATGGGGAACAGTCTGCATATCAAAATATCATTTTGCCAGTAGCTATAGAAGAAAAGCACATGCTACTTATTCTAAATTGAATAAAATTTCTCTAAACCAAATTGAACCTCAAAATTATGTTTCCTTCATTATCTTTCTTATATATATGTATGTATATACATATATATACATATATATTTTTTTTACATGTGTTATATATATATATTTGTTGTTGTTGTTTGTTTGTTTTGGTTTGGTTTGGTTTGGGATGAAAAGTGTGCCTCAAGGCAAGCAGCAGGTATCTAAATGACAAAGGTAACTTGTAAGTGGAAGCTTTAGGGTTAATAAAGGTTTTTGATCATTTTGTTTCAGTTTAAAAAGTAAAAGTTTTTTTTTTCTGATTTAGAAAAAGCTGGGGGACAAAAAGATTTTTTTAGTAAAAATCTGCCCCCCACCCCTCGTGACACTACTACCCTCTAGTAAATTACACTAACTTGTCACAGTACTTAAAAACTTTCCTATTTTTAGTTTCAGTAAAATTGAGTTCAGTCTTTTCCACGATAGGTATAATTTCAGCCTCAATTGCATTAATTTTGAATAAAAACTCCCTTTTGTGTTCAATTTGTTCAAGTAAATTTTTCTTTTACAACTACAAAGGACAAGAAAGTATCATGCATATTAAATTTAAAATTTCCATTAAAAGTTATAATCCAATTAATAAAATGTGATGGGTTCTAGTTTGGGCACAACTATGATTCCAAATTTTCATTCTTAACTCTGTATATATTATATATTATTACAATGTTTCTATAAATAATGCTGATATATATGTATACGCCCATGTAGTTGTTTTACATTAGAAAATATATTACAAATATTGCTTCTATTACAGAATGTTCTATTTCATATATATATGAGAATAAGATCAATTTTTCTTTTCCAAGGTTATAGTTGTTTTTTTTTTTTTTAATTCATAGGACACAAATGCAACAACACAGTCATAATGTGTATATTATGCAACATGAACCTAGGCTAATATTGGGAGTACATATATGCTTATTTGCATACTAATCTCATGACTTCTGTTTATCAAGAAATAAGGCAAACTAGTAAATTATGGCTTTGAGTTGTTACAGTGTATTTTCTAGCAAGCTGAGAGAAATTGTTAAGAGTATTAGAAAGTAAACAATAATTACAATAAAAGTAACCAATGGAAGAAAGGAACATTTGTTTTGAAAAGAAATATTTAAGGAGTCAAATCTTTAAGTAAATAGTTTTGATGTTGTACTAGATTTGGTTGAGAGGCTGGAGCTTTAAAATTTAAGTAAAGGATTAGTTTAGGTACTTAGACCTATCACTTTAATAAACACTCCAGCATGCCCTCATGTTGGTGATGCTGTGATTACTTTGAATTATTTTACTACTATCTTGTTTATATCACCCATATCTCCCAATGTGTGCAGATATTGACAGGTAAAAGTATCTAAGAGTTTGCTTGTGTGATTTGGAAGTAAATTATTTACAAGTAAAACATTTCTGTTAAATTACTTCCTCTGTTTTGGATCAGTAATTGTAGATCAGAATTAAATAATTAACTCCTGTGAATGTATTATATGTGGCTTAGATTTTATGTGTACCGTTTTCTCATGTGACTGAAAACTTCCGGATTTTATTTTATTTTTTTTGTAACCATTTACATGCATTAGATGATTCAGTTATCAAATATGAAAAAATGTATTTCTCCCTGGTAAAATAAAGTCTTTTAAAAAATGCCCCACAATAGATAGCACATCCCTCTTTGAAAGAATGACTCACATAAAGATAATGTGTTTCAACAAATGACTTGTTGTCAAGAGCCTATTACAATTTTGGAGGGAAAGAATAGACTAATTTTAACCACAGGGGAACTGGATATACTAAGTATTATTCACTGACAAATACATGAACTCTGTTTGCAGCTTTTCTTTGAAGAATTGCACTTAGGAACTCCTAATTATACAGTATATCAGCTAAGAGATATGGAATGACAACTTAAAGGGTTTCTTTCAAATTATGACTGCCATTTATTTTTTAAGTGATGTTATTTATTATGGAAGAGCAGACATTCACAGCACTTTGCACTTCTTAAAGAAGGTTCCAAAGACCTTAGCATCTGAGAATTTTTACTAAGTATTATGCATTGGTGAAGCAATACAAGTTTCAATTGGTGGAAAAGGACTGTAAGAAATGGTAAAATTAGTGAAGAGTGACTGTACAATGGGAAATGGACTATAAGGACAACTTGAAAAATGTGAAAACTAGTATTTAGAGAGTAGGATGATCATGTTTTTTCTCTGAAAATGTAGTATGGTTGATGGCAAATAAAACAATCAAGAAATAGATTTCAGAGAATAGTATTTTGAGGATTCTGAACTTTGTTTTATGTTCCTTTTTTTAAAGTTTTTCAACGTATTGTCATATATTCATAGTCGTCTCTTATAATCCCCTGTATTTTTGAGATTTCTGTTACTTCTCTTTCAGTTTTTACATTATAAATACTAGTTTTTTCACTTTTTCTTATTTTTGAATCTAAGTAGAGTTTTGCCTAAGTTTCATTGCATTTTTGAATTGTGTTTTTATTTCTTTTTGCTCTAATTTGTATTGTTTCCTTCCTGACTTTTGGTTTTGTTTGATCTACCTTTTCTAGTCCCTTAAGATTCAACATTAAATTATATATTTGAGTACTTTCTTGTTTCTTGATGTGAGTCTGTATTATTCTATACTTCCCTTTTTGTGCTATTTTTGCTCTGTCTTATCAGATTTGATAGTCAATTTCTTTACTTTTTTTTCCTACAGGCATTTTTAATTTTTTCTTAGATGTCCTTATTAATCCAATCATCATTCAGTAGTATGTTGTTAAGTCTACAAATACAAGAAGTTTCTGCTTAATTGTGTGATTTATTTCTATTTTAATACCATTATTGTCAGAGAATAAACATAATATGAATTCTCTTGAATTTGTTGACACTTGTTTTGTGATCTAACATTTGGCATATTCTGGAGAATATTCCTTGTGATTTAAGAAAAATATATACTTTCTTGGAATGAAATGCCCATAAATATCTATTCAACCCATTTTGTCTAATTCTTTGTTTAACACGTATTTTCTCTTGAAATTTTATCACTTCTATTGATCATTTTTGATGTTCTATTGCTATTATCCTTATTTTAAAGTTTCAGATTCTATTTTATCTTCATTCATTTTTTTGTAAGCATGCATTTTTCCCCCTGCATTTCTTTCCAGTTATTTCAATTTCTTTATCATGACAATTTTGAATTCTGTGTCGCATAGAAGATAAAATGCTTCAGGTCTTGTGGTTAGATTCTGGAAGTTGTGTACTCTTTGTGATAATATATTTTCTTGAGATATTGGGTGCCATATGCTATTATTTTTTTCCATTTATCTATCTTTTTGCTTGTGATTCTTTTTTAAGTGAATGTAGATATAGGTCAGAGATTTGTATTATTTCTCTTTTTTCAGAAGGTGGTGTGGTTTTATGTCTTTTCTGTTTTTAGTATCTTTCTTTCAATAGATTTTTTGTGGTTTTCTTTTCTGGGACTCCATAGATCTGGTAATCTAATCTTCTAGTTGCTTATTTAATGGGTAGAGGAGGGCTCTGAAGGTGTCAGATGCTGGTGGGAATCAGTGTAGGGGTCTGGCTTATGCCTGTGGTGCTACTAATATTGTTTATCTCTGATTTCTAGAACCATGTTTCTGCAGCTTGATCACTGTCAGTGAGCTCCTCCAAATCAATATCATCCTTGAAGGATATGAGGAAAAGGGAACTGCAAAGCCTAATGAACTCCTGTTCCTTGATTTACTGGAGAACATACCCATTGGTAATATCCCAGCTCATTCACATATATCTCCTTTAAGTAAATGGCAAATGGTATATTCTTCCATACCACTGAGCACCAATCCCCTTCACAGAACAACACTCCATGTGATAAAGATCTAATTTGTAAAGTAGTCTCAAACTCCATAAAAGCCACAAACTCCAAAACTTTCTGTGTAGCCAGACCTTGCTTAATGAAAGATGAATCAATTCACTTTCCTTCTGGAACAGTCCATGCTGGCTTCTGGTGTTCAACAGTTGTGCTGGTTTTGTTCCATGTACATAGTCCTCTGTGTATAGTGTTAGCACTGGTTGATTTTTATATTGGTCACCATTGTGAAAAGCAAATAACTTTCATTGTTACCATCTTTGACATTAATTGAGATTCGCACTATACAAAAAGATAACTCAAATGGTATTTGGAAATTTTTTAGAAAGAAGAAATTGAAAGTGAAGGAGACTAACTGAACATGTTTGAATAGGAAAATGTCATGATTAAATGTGTTGTTCACATTTAGATCAGTGTGGGATTCCCTGCCCTCATTTACCACTATTTTCTGAAAATCAAATCTGGTGGGAACATGGCTAATTAAAATCTCAGGAAAGTCAGGTACTAGTTAATTGAGTTTTTACTATACTTATACCATCAATTTTCAATGCTTTTAATGAAATAGAAAGTTCTCTCTTTGTAATTTAAATGTGTCTATTGTATTTTAAACTGTAATCATCTTCAATTTCTCCCACAGATTGCCATCTGCAAAGCTTCTGTAAACATTATCAAAAAAGAAGCAATTAATTTGCATATATTTTTTCCAGTAGAGAAACTGTTAGTCCATTTTTTTAATAAATAAACAAATGGAACCAAGGGGGAAAATAGAGAAGCAAAATCCTCCTCTCAGTGAATAGTTGGACACTTAGAACAATAATAGGCATTCAAAGCAATAATTTCTTTAAAAAATATTCTAACATTTTAATTAATTTCCATTTTTTTATAAAGTGTTCTATCATTTTTACAAGGCAATGTTTAGCTGTGGAATTTGAATTACAACTGGGATAATGAAATGACTTTCAAAATTATTTGTGTTTGACTGCACAATCTGAAGCTATCTGAATATAAAAAAATTACTGTTGCTCCCATTAAATAGAATAATAATGAATTCAAATGCAGAACTTGAATATAAGCTTATAGAACTCAATTTTCTCACTGAAAATTCACAGCTAGAAAGCTGTTTTTCTCTGATCAAAACAATTAGAACAATAATATATAATTTGAAGTCAGCATGAAATACTTCTGCTCAAGAGTTTAGATTAAGTTGCATGACAGTTGTTCATTAACACTAATGGAACCCTCCGTGGAAGTAGAAGATAGTCACCTGTCCAGGAAGGTTAAATAACAATTCCATCTGGAAATAGAGAAATTGACTTCATAGTACTTGAATGTCACTTTGAATCAAGAAAATTACATCTAGTATCATGCATACCTTTCTTACCCTGTTCTCAGAGAGTAAATGACATCTCTACTGCCTGAAAGTATCACAATAAGAAAATTCACTATTTTTTAAGTCAATGCTCACATAGGTAATATTTTTCATTTCTTTTGTTCTATTATAGTTTTATTCCATTTTGTTTACTATTCTCATTAGAAAATGGAGAAACTGAATATTGGAATAATGTGTAAGTTGCAAATTGTACCTAGAAATGATCTGCCTTAACAAGAAAGTTGGTACATACCAGAAAAGACAGTGTAAAGAAATTAATTGTGGATAATATACAGAAAATGTCATCAGTATGTAAGTTTGAAAGAAAATAAGTTTAGATGCACATATGAATGTGTAAACTTGAAATCAGGAATCATACATCACTCATTAATGCCCATTCCATGCAGACTTATAAACGCTATAAGACCTTGAGACAACTTCCTTAACATTGTTGCATACAAACACTAAAAGCTTTTTAGTGACCTATGAACTGATTTATAAGTCAAGTAAAATGAAATTTTGATCAGTGCTGTGATGTGGGCTAGAGATATGGATTAGAAATAATAAGCATTTGACTAGTAGTAGTAATAATAGAAGTAAACGTAGAAACACAATAAAAATAAGAATACTATTTTATATATAATTATATAAACATATATAAGTGATTATATATATATATATTTATATATACACGTATAAAAAAACCTAATGTTGTAGTGACATTACTCACATTATTTTACTACTGGGATATACTTCTACACTACTCTAATATTTTGTGTAGCAAATTCTCCATGATTTATACAAAATATCAATTCAGTAATCTCTAATTTCTACAGCTATATACAACTATCTTATATTTTCCTAAACATAAGTAATCTCTAATTTCTACAGCTATATACAACTATCTTATATTTTCCTAAACATTGCATTTCTTTCCTCTATAGAGCCAAGCATAATTTATTTTTGTGAGTTTTTCATTTATCCCACATCACTTTCCTGTGTAAAAGCTCTATAAAACAGAAAACATATTTATTTTTTGCTATTGCATGCCTAGGTAGTACTCAGTATCAGATAGATTGTGTTTATATATATTTCTGAATGAATAAACAGTCAGTTCTACTCTGAGTATTTACAATGTTAGTAAAATACTGAGTAACATTAAATTTAAGGAGTGAATTGAGAAAGATGTACTCTGAATAAGGTGCAAGGAATACTATTGTCCCTTAGAATTAGAATCCTTTTTCCACAAATGTGTCAATGTTAAAGTCCCATATTTGCATGGTCAACAGTTCACTAAATTGCTTTTAAATTTTTAAATCCATTCAGCTCTGAAATGCTTTCTGTAACTTTCAGAATTATAGATATTATAATAAATAATAGTGTTGTATTATCACAAAGATGTGTTTTTGAATGAGGTTAACATTTAAATTTGTTAAATGTCAAATCTGTCAGCAATGAGTAAAGCTGATCATTCTCTGTAATGTGGGTGAACTTCACTTAGTTAATTGAAGACCTGTAAAGAGTGTCCTCTCTATTTAACAAGGAGTTCCCCAGCACACTGCCCTTACAGTTCATCTGCACCACCAGCTCTCCTGGGTCGCAAGCTGTTGATCATCAGTTGGGGACTGCCCATTGGTTCTACAACTATGCCAGGCTTCTGGCCCACACTGGATTATGGAATGCTGGTGTGAGTCAAATCCATGCTGGTGTGAGTTGAATCTTCATTCTGCAATTCTTTGTGTATGCATGTAGATCCCTTTAGTTCCATTTGTCTCAAGAACTCTGATGAATTCAGTCATTATTACCAAATGTAGTTCTAGAGGAACAAAATTTTATGGATGAATTTTCTAAATTGGTTCTGGGATTTCTGCAATAAGCTCTCTAACATGATTAGATTTAAAGACATTAATAAATCTGTCCCCAGTTGTAGAGAACTGAAAACCATGGTATGATATGGCAGCAGAGATATGAAAAATATCACTAATAGATACTACTAATTTATAAGAAAGAAGGATTGAGTGACAGTGTTGATGGTACTTCCAAATGTTTTTGTCAAACAAATGAATATAATGAGGTTAGAGGGTTGCTCCTAATCTTGCTGGACAAAGTGGGAAAATAAAAGATGAGCTCAGGGATTCAAATTCCCAGCTCATGCACCACATAAATAATCAGAAAGCTTTTATGTTTGCCCTGAAAGAGACTCTTATCTCCTGCTAAAAACCAAATCGAAAATCTCATTCTGTGCATTACTGACTAACAATGCAAATTGAATACCCAGTCTCACAGGATGTTTACTATTAAAGTGAGGGCATTCATTGAGAAAGAATAGGGTCCTGGAATTCAAATTAGTGATGTGTGGGATATACTAATGAGGCTAGGATATTAAGTCAAAAATTCTAACAAGTCCTTTGCCAGTAGAAAAAAACCTCTTCATTCCCATATGCGGAGAATTATCCCTGTTTAGCCAGAAGGAACTGTTATGACCTCTTCTTCCATTGCCAGTCAAGACAAATGTGATTTTCCTCAGGCCTGTAAATATACTCAAATCTTAGCTGAACTAGCACTTAGAAGTGAGGATGCCATACTCTAAAAAAAATAAGTGCTCGAATTTTAAAATATATATTTTATATTTTAAGGAACTAGGAAAGATATTATGGATGTGGGATGATGATGATGTAATGAAATTAATATGGACCCTCTGCCTGTTGTAAACAGACAAACTCTATGACAATGGCTTTTTACAGCAGAGAAAGTAAATTTAATACATGACCAAGTATAGAGGAGGGATCTGGGTCAAATATGCTTCTCTGACTTCTACATGTATTGGGTCTTTAAAGAGTCAGTGAGAGTTGAAAGAAGGGTGAGGAGTTCTCATTGTGCAGGTTAGTGACTATTTATACCTCTGTTCATCCAATGTTCATGATTGCCAAGTACTCGGTGGGTGATTTGGAGAGTTAGACATCATAAGATGTATTCTTCTTCTTCCCAATTGCTCTTCTAGAGTTCTGTAGCATGTGCTCTAAAACACAACTATTTGCTAACCTGTTAGATTCTGTTTCAAACAATTTCTACTGTTAAGGTTCTGCTAATCTTAAAAAAAGGAGCCAGCCAGCTTGTGAAAATTTGTGAAGAAAAGAGGTGGTGGTGGGAGAGGAGAACAATGAGCATGTTTTGAATATTTCTCATGAGAGAGGCTTAGATTTTGCAAAACCATTTTGCAACCATGGTTTTAAGGGAAGGAACATAAAGTTGAATCAGACCAAATTTATGAATATGGGCACTCTAAGCAGATTCTGCATTTACTATTGCAGATGAGCGAGTTAGAAAGGCCTCTAGCAGTTTGTTCAGTGGCTTGATTGAAATACAGAACAAAAAGCAGCTTTGTAAGTGAGTTAGAAATGTCATAGCTGCTTTGCTTTACTGTAGGGGAAGGGATTTAGGGAGTAGTGAAGTCAGCATGGGTGTGTCCTTTAAGAACTACTCATCTAACACAGAAGTGGCTAGAAGAAACTAAAAAATATCTTTGTTAGTTTCTTACAATTTTGGTCATATTTCATTAATTATTGATCCCCTTATGTATGACCCTCCCTCTTCCCCCTGTTCTCTCTGGTCACTCCAACTCCCCTCTCTGCAAGTTGTTGGTCAATGTTTGATCCACTGGCCTCTTCTTTTCTTGGTATAATGTCCTTTCCTTGGGTGACTACATGAACTCCTGGAATTTTATGGGCCATGCTGCTTAAATGTCTAGAGTAACTTTGAGGTGGGTGGCCAATCAGTCTTGTGGGGCAGATGGCATTGTTCTCCAAGCTCCTTTATTGTGGCATTCCCTGTGGTGAAACTGAAAGTCTCCTTTTCTCCAGACCCATCTAGTCACTGGGATCAGAGGACACTACTTTTAACCATGACTGTGAGAAGTAAATGTGTGTAGGAGTCTCAGAACACTTGAAGAGCTCTGAGATCTCTATTCTCTGTGACCTAGGACTAATAATTACTGAATACATTATATGTAATTGGATCCCAGAGAGGCAGTGTCATTCAACCTCCATGACAAGGTGATTGACATTAGGGTATGTTTACCTTAATGCATAGCATAAAAGTCTGACTCTTCCAGACTCAAAGCAGAAGCTATTAGATTGGGTTGTTTCTAGAAGGGAAATGGATAGGAACACTACTGATTTTTTAATTTATCTTTATAAGCAGAAAATTTCTAGGTCAAGTAAACAAAATTCTAATTTGAGTTACAAAGCAAACGGTCATGGCCCCTCAGTCAATTCCAAATATAAGCCAGTTTTCAGATTTAAAACTCTTTGAAAGAAGGCACAGGTAGGTAGGTCTCTTTTAAGGAGAGAGATGGATCTTCAAAAATGGTAATGAATTGCAGTAAACCTAACCAAGTAGTGAATGCAGCTGCAGCTGCTGTACCCATGGTTTAACTGATTGAGCAGTTAAAACTTTCCCTGGTACTCAGTATAAAATAATTCTAACAAAGACTTTTTTCCTCAGCATTTCTTAGGAAAGACGTTTTTCTTTCAGTTAACAAGTTTATCTTCACACCCTCATTGTCCTAAATTCTCTAGATCTATGTCATAATTTAATTTCTAGAGTTCTTATTGTTGCCTTTGTTTTCTATACCACACTGATTCAGCATCAGTCTTATTTCAAATAGCACTATTCTAGATTGCTAAAATAGTTGGGAGTTAAAAAATATGAAATAATTCAATAATTTCAGGAATCTCTAGCTCACTGAAATGTCCAGTGATCTAGCTGTGTAGAATATGTCAAGATACCTTTTCTATGATATCTTGAGAGGGATAAGTTGTTGCATCTGGTCCATCTTACAATTGAAGAGGAGATATAACACCAAAATTGTTTCTTTGAATTTTGAAGCATATTTCTCATTTGGGCATGTTACTTCTTCCCATTTTCTGAATGATACCACCCACACCCCTTAAACTTACCCCCCCCCAAATGACTCACTAGCTTATCATGGTTCCCAAAATAAGAATAAATTGATCAGTAAGTCCAGACTGCCATGCAGGCTGCATTGTTACTTCTGCATTGTTACTTTGATCATATAAGCCAGCAGATTCAATGGTGTTTGATGTGTCAGTACCAATGCAAGCTTTTAGGATTGTGGGCATTCTAGGATTATAGGGCAACTCTCCTATTGAGAGCTTTTAGCCTACTACTGAACATCAGTATAGACTGAATACTTAGCCATGGGTCATCAAGTTATCATGAGATCTGATTTGCTGAGCCATAAAGTTGGGCATGCACAGAAAAATCCCAACAATGAAAATGATATATATCAGAATAGGTACTGAAAGCTTAACTATTTTGCATGAAGAGGTCATCCATGGTCGAAACTTCTACTATATTACTTTCTCTCTTCCAACTGGTCCCTATAATTGCATGAATGTTTCTTCATTCAATTGATAGAGAAAGAGAAAACTTGGACCTGATTTATGTATGATTCTACATGATACATAGAAGTGGGTGATAAGCTGAAGGTGAACAGCTGCAGCACCACAATCACTTTCTGTAATAACTATGAATGACACTGGGAAAGGGAAAGTCTCCCAGTAAGCACAATGTCAGCAATACACCAAGTTGTTCACTTTGTCTAGAAAAGAAATGGCTAAATGTGATTAAATATCTATTTATTGATTATTTACCATAATAGAACTCTGAATGGAGAAAAATATATTATTTTGCCACTCAGTAGTAACCTACAGGCAAAATTCTGTTTCATATTCATTGGGCACGGATGCAGGTTAAGAGGTATAACATACAATGTTATACCTTTGATAAATGAAAACCTTTATCTTTCTCATTCTCTCTGGCACACTAGAGATGGCTACTGGCACACCTCTCACCTATGACACAGCTTTATAACCTTTTTGGAATGTCCCAGGAGATATATGACCAAATGGTAATGGCATTTTTCCCGCAGATGATTTCCCTGTTATCACTTGTCTCTGTGCTATAAGTCACATATACTTGGGAATCAGGTTTCTCCTTCCTCGTTATCTCATTGTAATTATTCCTTGCCAAAGTATAAAAGGGTCTTTGTAATTTCATTAAAATTGGACCTGGGCATGCTCTCCAGGATCCTTGATCTGCAAACTGGCCCCACAGATTGCTCTCAATCGCTTCCTTCCCATTCTTCTTTCCCACACAGAACTAAACACTTATTCCTGCAAGCTATGCTTTGCTAGTCAAGTTCCAAAGGGAGGGATACTTTATGATTTATCAAACTTATCAGTAATGTAATAAATGTAAGTTAAAAATTGTTACCCTGCCTCTTGAGATGCCCCACAAATCCCAATAAAGAGAGAAGGGAGTTTCTGTATTGACTGAAGTGATTGATCCTTATTACAAAAGAAAGACACTAACTCCACACTGGAGGTATGGAAGATTATATCTATTATAGAGCAAATCTCTTAAGTTGTGCCTTATTATTACCTTGCCCTGTGACTGAAGTCAGTGGAAATTTGCAATACTCCTATTCAGACAAGATTAGTAATGGCTTCTTAATATAATTAATTGTGGTCCAGTCCAAAGGTCTTTGCCCTAGTTCATACAATGTAGGTAATGTTACTTCTTTGTAATGGATGTCTACCTCTATCTAAGAAAATAGCTCATTTCCGTCAAATTTTTATAACACATTCTGGTTATTCTTTTTATCTAGAGAACTATGACTAATACAGACAGAAAGACTTATTTTTTGCTTCATTTACCAAATAGGAAAGATGAAGAAGAGACAATAGAGGAATTACTGGCTTCGGCTCTAACTACACATAGTGTTATAATTCTTGTCAACACTATGATGAAAGTATTTGCAATATCACTACCTCACTCACCAAGATCCAAGAGTACATTTGTCATTCTCAGATGTAAGAAATCTGACTTTTCTGCTCAAATTCTCAAGGTGATTTTTTAAGGCTGTGGATAAAAATGGAAGCTTAAAGGATAAGAAGCCTCAGTGGAACTTTATTCTGATGGATTATTCCAGAAAGTATAAGAAGTAAGCTTATGATTACCCATTTCTGGAGAAGAAGCTTCTACATACTGAGGTGCTTCTTGCCAAATGTTGGCCTAATTAAGCCGGAGAAAACCCATTTCACTGCAGGCCTGAAGCTGCAGGATAAAGACAAGCAGCGCTGCAGCATCATGAGACTTCATTATTATGCTGGCAAGAATTCTTTATTAGCAGGAGTTTGGAGGACACCTGGCTAACTGGGGTTTACAGGATATATTATTTCTGCAACGTTGCAGCTGAAATGTTAAAGAACATAATGTAATTTCTGGAGGAAGATGGTCCACGGTTGCCAATAGCCTTAGTATTTCATAAGGATGTCCAAACCAACAACCTCCTTATTCATGTTTAGAGTGTTCTGCCAAGCAAAAGAAGCATTTGAAGCGTGGAGATGGATGGTTTCTTCAAGCTTGTAATAACATCAGGTTCAGGGCATCATGCAAACATTCGAGGGACCCATCCCCAAGCATTTCCTGAAAAAAAGGCAAGTAAGCAAAATACAGATCATATACAGAATGATGATTGCTGAAAAGTAGCACCAGATTAAAATAGAAACTTTTGACTCCCTTTCCAAAATAAATTTGAACTAGTTTCATTTGTCTCACTTTGTAAAACACATTAATGCTTTTGTTCCAACATTCTCTAATCAAAGGATGTCATTCATCTGCCTCTTGGATTATTCCCTTATTTAGTAAGGGTTTTATATATATTATCCAGATTAACTGAGTTAGTTTCTTCTGATAGTAAAAGTAAATTTGGCAATTTTGAAAATATATAATACAGTGTTATACTCAACATGTCATATATTACATCCCCATGACTTACTCATTTTATAACTAAAATTTTGTACTTTGAAACACCTCATGTATTTTACCCATCCATAATCCCTGGATATAAATATTAAATATGTGTGTATAAGTATCTACATATGTTTTATATATGAAATTAATATGTTCTCTATCAACAATATCTTAATAAATTTGCATTTATTGAAAGTAAATTTGAACTTTCATATTAAAAATGTAAAATAGAATTACTTATATAGCTATAATCATGCTAGAACAATTTTATCTTACATATAAAAACTTAGCAATTTTATGCATTTTACAAATATAAACTTCCAAGAGTCTCTACAGCAAATCACAGAAAAAAGTTACAATTTTTCAGTTATCTTCTATGTTTCACTCTATAAGTTCTCGAACGCTTTTTTGTAATTTGACAAAAGGACTTTTCAAAATGATCATATTTTCTGTTTTAGTTTGTGTGTTTGCCATCATATGAAGCCCATCAAAGTTATAAAGCAATGGTACTTGAGTTTTTCTATAAAGAGTAACTTTGATCTAAATTTAGTACATCTATTTTAAATATGATGTTAGAACATACACATAAGTCATTGCCTTTTGCAAGTATCAATTCAGTGTAGCTTTTAAAGTAAGGCAAAAAAGATGAGTATATTATGAACATTTTTCTGGTGGAAGTCCAATTCATAACAGAATTTTAGATATTGTATACTGCTTATAAAACTAGCATTTAGTTCATACATCTATATAAAATTTAATGTATTGCAGACATCTACAATTTTAAGAGAAATCACACATAGTAAATATAATCTTTATGGTAAAGATCGTTTTAAAAATTACTTTTCAAGTTCTCGGTTACTTCTGAACTGACCTTATGACACTTTATCTTTCTTCTCCAATATTCTTTCTTGCTCATCAATCACTGTTTTCTTTCTTTTCAATGTCAGTGAAAAGAGTAGGGATGCAGCTGCAAATAATGAATCATGAACAAGTCTTTGCCTTTTCTATCAAAAATATGACCTGCTGTGCCTGCAGACAGTGTTATTTCCGGTCTGCATTCCTGGACACCGAGGTCAATAAAATTGCTGTTAGTCATAAAGCATAGACATGAGACATACTTGTGTGCAGTGAATCTTCTGACTGCAGAAAGAATTACTGTTTCAGGATGACAAAACCAGGGGCATCCAGGGCCTCTGGGTAGAAATCTGATTCTACTATATTTTGAGCTTATTTTACACACCCTCTTCATGATTTCCTATAAACCCCTAAGATTTGGTCTATTTACTTCCTTTACTACTACAAAATAAAGCTGTGCCTGGATTTCTCTACTTCCTTTGATATGCTTGCATAATAGTTGTCTGAGTCAACTTCACTCCTTTGATTACTCTCAGAAGCAATCCACCCCTGACCACATACTTTAATCCTGTTTTAATTCTACTTCTGCTATGTACCATACGAAACACTGTTAGGACTGGCAAAGAATGCCCATGACTAAACTCCACTTTTACCCCTCTAAACACTCACAACAAGGCCTTGACTTTTCAACTTCTGTAGTCATTTCTGCAAGTACAATTTAATAATAATCCTGCAAAGTAATTTTAATCAGAATCCTCTGTCATCAATATCTAATTATCCTCAACATTCTGTACAGTTCTTCATCTTCTATTAGTCTCTGAATGGCATGTGGACATCCTGACCTGCCTTCAGCAAAATTTCTGTTAGCCAGAGTCTATCCCCTATCCTCTGGCCTTAATAATTTTATCTACAATCAGTATTTTTCATGTACTGATGCCCATTCTACTTTTTGAATATAAATTCATAATTGTCACTTTTAAGTTGGAGTTGAAATTAACCTTTGTCCCCTAGCAAATCTCCATCACAGTGAGTCCTAAAACCAATAGGATTCTGATAGTTTCTTGAATAAAGTAAGTTTATCTTATTGTCTTTAGTCGCATGAATAACTTTGAGTAGAACACATTTTTCTGTAACTGAACCAGTAGACGTAAACATCTTGTCTTTCCAATTTTTTTTTATGAAGAAACATGTGTGTGTATGTGTGTGTGTGTGTGTGTGTGTGTGTGTGTGTGTGTGCGCGCACTTACTTGAGGGCAACTACTGTGAAACCTCCACTCTGTATTTCTCCTTTTAACTTTGTGAAATTCTTGACAATAGAAGGAGTAGGCTTAGAGCATACTTTATGTTCCAAAAGAGTCAAATATAATTTATTAATTTATTCTTTCACTCTTGGCTTCTTTTGTCCATGTTCTTCCATTTGACTGATATGTTGGTTTTTCACCTTTTGTCCCAAACTATTAATCACTAACAGGAGATTATAGGTATATAAGGACAGCCTCTGACTTGTCCGTTCTACCATGCCACATGTTTGACCCTATTTCATCAATTATAATTCCTGTCTGGACTTCTCCCATAAATTCCAGATTTGCTACTTTTGATAATGCCTTCACCATGCCATATTACAGTCAACAATGGTGAGGGGTTTGTGCTGATTCTGCTTCCTATATACCTCAGCCTTTCTTGTTGACTTACTTAACCATATCCAAACCACTCTATGGACTTCATCTTGCCTTAACTTAGTTCAAATTATTTTAAGTGTGCCATGAATTAGTTACCTGATAGAATGTTCACATTAAAGAAATATCTGGAATGCCCATGGAATAAAGACCCTGTTATTTGTCTTATTTTTGGTTCAATTCTAGCCCAATCATTATTGCTCAGAAAAAGTTTACTTTCAACTCTCAGATTAAATAGTTTCACTAATATTCCCATGAAACACCCTAACTTTTCTTGGAAAATTAAAAAAATATTTTATTTATTTGCATAATCACTTGACTGTCTAACTCATTTATCCTTATTATCTATGAGAATAGATCCAGGTTTTTCTTGCTCACCATGTATTCCCAGTGCCTAGCCATATCTTGTGGTATGACATGAGTACTCAAAAAATAAACTGAAAGAAAAATGAAAAAGTAAATATATTGCTTTTTAAATTTTTATTACTATGTACTGTTTTCTCTCATATTAACAACTCCCTAAGTAATGTTCTTTTTTCTCTGAGTAAGTCAACATGGTTCATTCGTTGACTGTTATCTAATTACATTTCAGTAAAACAGAGTTCCTAAAATAAAATCACAAGTACTTTTGAGGTAAAATAAATATGTGCAGACCAGAAAAAAAAAATCTTAAAAAGTTAACTATAATCATTTGAGTGTGGTAGATTTACTGATCAAAATGTTTCTCAGTGTAGACATCACTGCTTAAAATGGCTAAGGGCAAGTCTAGGGAAGCCTCAAGAAATTTTTGCCACAAGAGACTGATCTGCCTTTTGTCTCAGTTGACCTTTCCTATCTTTGTAAAGGTCAGGATGCAAACCCCTTGCAGCTAAGGCTTAAACTAAGCTCTACTTAAGGCTTTATCTCATTTTGAATTTAGCTACTGCTTCCTTCCTCTCCCTTTTCGTAGCTTTTTCCTTATTAGTTTAGTGCATTTATTAGACACTCTCAATAATTTCACTGTACTTTTAGTTTAAATCCAAGTAATTGTAACATTATTTTACCAGACTGATACAAATAGGTTTTTCCCACATCCACACAGTTTCTTCTTTATGTGGCTATAGTAAGAATTTATTGTGACTTGAGAAATTAGTTTTACTCATTTATCTAATGGTTCAGCTTTTGATAACCAGAAGAATCTGTTTTTACATGACACTTGCTTTGGTAAAAATTTTAACTTAAGTAAATTTTTAAGCAGATTTTTCCATTCATAACAAAGGAAGTTCCTTTTCAGAGAAGTGATCAGGGTATCAACAACTTGCAAATGATTATATAATGAACATTAAATGCTAGTTAGCCCAAATCTTAGTCCTTGTTTTTTAATTTTTCCTCTCAGTTCCCAAAATGCTATTCATCACTCAAAATGAGGGTAGTGATTATGTAGTCTTGTAGTAGTTACATATTAACATCAAAATGATATACGTTACTTAGCATGGTAATTATAATTTCTGATTACTATTTTCATTGGTCTCAGACTAAATATTGATTAGAAAATAAATTTTGAGAAATCAACTTGTTTATTACATAAATAATTTCTATATAGTAGAACTTTTTCATATATTTAATAAAACAATAGGTAAAGCTTATTATGTGTTAATTATTTTCTATGGGTTGAGGAAAATGACTTAATGCTTATATTTATTTTTCATTTTTTAAAAAAGCAATGAGTTTATCTTCACTTTGTGGAGGAATAGAATTTAGAAGCCTTTTATTAATGACTGAACAGATAGCCAAAATTATAATGTGAGTCTGCCTCAACCAACAGCCTTTTTCTGATGTTCCCTGAGAAGACTGAGAAGAAGGTGATGATTATACAAGGCAAAGTTAAATACTTTAGTTCTATAGCTCTTTGGTTACAGTTCTATAACATCTCTATAACACCTTTTAATGTATCCATGGTTACTTTATTTAATGTAGTAAACTAACTACATCTCTGATTATTTTTCTGTGAAGTGAGCACAATATAAGTTCTTTCTATGTCTCTGTCAATTGCTATGAAAATACACAAAAAAGAAAACAATATAGTAAGATCTCAATATGCTATTCATAAATTTTGTTGTCTTTATTATTTCATGTCATTTTCTTCTAACCATGTCATTAAACCATAATAAACATCTACTCTTTTATTTCAAAAGTTAACATCATGAAATGCCTAAAATCAATAAAATTTTGGAATGATGAATCAGTTGAAGATAGAAAGGCAAGGCAAATGCCATTGAAAGAATGAAAGAAGGACTATAACCATAAACTAAACCACAAAAGAGTAAAGAATGTCACAAATAGAATTCTGCCTATAGATTTGATATCTTAAACTGGATTGTTGATCTTTTGACACAAACTCCGAAAGCTCACTATTAAAAAACAAACAAAAGCAAAAACAAAAAAAAAGCTCATCATTTCTAATCTAGTAAAGAAATTTAAATAGTATAGTAAAATTGTTCCAACAACAATAATAATATAATGTTTTTGTTTTTGCTTTTACTGGCATATACTAACAGTTAGATAATACTATTTCTGCAGAAACATATCCACAAAATTGAAAAGTAAGAAACATTTCCCAGTTTATTTTATGAGATACTATTACTACAGTTTCAAAAGCAGACAAAGATTTTACAAAAATGGAAAAAAAAATGCTAAAGTATTTCTGTCATAACAAAATGCCTTAAAATATTAGCAAGTTTAATCTATCATTATTTAAAAAGGATAATCCATTGTAGCAGAATAGATTTTATCTTGGAAATGCATGACTGATTGAATTTGATATTAAGTCAATCAGTATAATTTTTCATATCTACATTCTAAGATGAAACACCATGTAGTCATCGTCACGGGTGCATCAAAGCATTTAAAAGAACTCATTCCACTATGCCACCAAACTCATAGAAAATTTTGACTAGAAGGTAATTATTTAATTTAATATTGAATATCTTAAAAATTCCTATACCCACTATCTTATTTAATATCTTTCTTAATAGTGTATTTCCTCTTATGTTGGAAATAAGATACACTTATTTATTTAACTTTATACTGGACATCGCAATCACGGCAATAGAAAGGATAAATCATATACATATTAGAAAAAATTAAAATTAGAAAAAAATTAAAATTAGATTAAAATATATCCATTTGCAGGTCATATGATTTTAAGTAGAATGATCCAAAGAATTTATATTTAAAAAAACACAAAAGTAATACTAGAACTAGTTAGTGAAGATCGCAAATTTTCAGAATATAAGACCAATAATAACAACCAATTACAAGGAAACTTTTGCACTTGTATATGGGAGGGCAGCGTTGTAACAGTTTTTCTGTGTACTGCTTTAAGAGTCTAATAAAGAGTAAAGAGCAGACCGTTATCTTGTCCCTGATATCCGGAGTTGTTTCACATTTTCTAATAATCTCAGAAGTGAATGAAGTAGAAACAAATGGGTATCCATATGTGATCAATTGTTAGGGACAAATTCCTGTGGCACAGGTGGCATGACAAAAGCCAGTCAGTTCTTATCAATCAATTTCCTGAAAGAAACCAACATCAAGCGGGACATGAACAGTGTGTGACTATTTGAAATTAATTGTAGAATGGTAGAGTAGCAAATATTTTTAGAGGTGAACTTGTTCCACTCTTCTGTTAGATAAGTGAAAGAAATTGAACCTAAATATGCTTGGTGACTTTCTTATGATCAATGATGCCACAAAGATATTTCAAATACTGATATGTCTCAATTTATTGTAGAGGATAGATAAAATATGTAGACTACAGACATTTAGCATTTTGAATCTTTACCCTTCTGTGTCAGTAAAAGGATGCTTTTTCTGCAATCGGGACAGAACAAATGTTGATCTCATTTACTGATATAGTCAATCTATTTTTAGTAACTACTTGCTACCCCTTTTATATTTTAATAAGATAAAAATTTATACCACAGGTGTCGTCAATTAAGAACTGGCCATGGTGATTATGTAATATAGGTTAATTGCCAATAGCACAGTTTATCTACAATAGAGCTTATCTACAGTGCAGTGTGGCTTCATATATAACCTTAGTCACCTCATTTTCCTTTCTTTACAATATGACATAGGAATCTAACACATTTTGTCTTGTAACATTTATTCTATGTGGCACTTATTTTTTTTTCTCCCTCAGACTCATAACTGGCACTGATTTTGTATACCTAGACTAAAATTCTAATTACTAATGCTTCTGCAGAATGCATCTGTAAAACACAATGCCATCTCCTGAGAGTCACATCATTATTACTATAATGAACATTTTTTAAGTATCTATGCTAATCTGAAATACTTTACCCAAGATGCTCAACTTCACTCAAGATTGGAAAAGAGACAATTTTCTCTCAGAATACTTATTATTTCATATATTACTTTTCAGTTCCTAAAAATAAAATAATTTCGAGCTGTGGGTGGAAAACTAATTGATAGCATATGGTCTTATCATAGAGTGTGGCAGTGTTATTTCTCAATATCAATCAAGGCTCAATTAATTATTTCTTGCCTAAGTTCGCTATCTCTAGGGAACTAGAATAAAGGAAAATTTGGAATTTGATTTGGTAGCAAGAGTCTGAAGTAATCAAAAGCTTTACCTTTCTTAAGTTTCATTCCTTAATCCAATATTAATCTCTAATTGTGTTGCATGTTATACTATTCAAGAAAGCTGAAAGCTTTGATGATTAAATACTAGACTGATACTCCTACAAACAGAATGCCTTTCCATTTGCTTTTGTTTCTAGCATCTTTAAATGCCTGCTTTTACTGTGTGATGACTCCTGGTAGTTGCTAGTGAACTGCTTAAAGGAGAATAGTGTTCCACTATTAGAGACTTCTCTGCACAAAGTAAATTTACTGAGCTAAAAAATCAGCTGCTCAAACATTTTAACAAATAATTGAAATTATGAATTTAAGGAAATTTAAGGAAACACTGTACTGTTGTGTATTATATCCTGCCATGCCTTGCTCTTTGCTCTCTTACATTTGCATTTCTGCTTTTTGATATGACTTAGACATTTTTCTTGAGAACCAAACAGGGTATGCAAGGTAAAAGGGCCACTATTAATAGGTAATTAGTAGTATGGTGGTGAGGTGTGGAAAGAGAAATGTTTTGATTTCTCCTCCTTTCTTTTCCTTTTATTTATTTATATATAAATTTCACATCTTTGTAATCCCAGGGATTCCCCCCACCACCACCACCCTCTCCACCATTCTCACCCTTTCCCCCACTGCCTCAAGTTGTGTGCTTCAGTTTGGTGCTTAGCTTATTTTGACTTTTCCTCATGACTTTTGTTTATTTTTCCCTCTATCCCATATATTAGTGAAACCATTTAAGTTCTGTCTTTCTTTTTTACTTGTTTCTGTTAATATGATTTCTTCTAAATACATCTATGTTATAAAATCATGAAATGTGTCATTTTTAATTGTTGAGTAATATTCCATTGTGCATATATACCACATTTTTCTCATCTAGTCATCTGTTTTGGGGCATTTACAGATCAACAAATTCAAAAGCTGGTTCTTTGAAAAAATAATAAAATTGATAAGTCTCTTGCAAAACTCACAAAGGAAAGAAGAGAGAAAATTCAAATAAACAGAATCACAAATGAAAGAGGAAAAATCACAACAGGTAGAAAGAAATCCAAAAAACAACAAGAGATTACTATGAACAACTATATGGAAATGATTCCCCCCCCCCCTTTTTAGTTAAAATGGGGTCATAGAGTGAATTGGAGTGGGGCATTTTGCCTCCCTGTGTCTCTGCTGTCACCCCAAGCAGATTAGGTCCTGGTTAGCTTAAGGATGAGGTCTTGCTAAGAAAAAAATTAAATACTCTGGGATATGTCAAATGGATCTTATTTCTAAGGAAATATAGAAAGGATATTTTTCTTATATTACTGTAAAAATCTGGTCAATTTTGTGAAGATCAATTTAACAATGTTGTGCTCCTACCAATGACAGTTCAGCTATGTATGTGTGTATGCAATTTTAATATCCGAGTAGTCAGCACTAAGAGTCCAGCAATTACTCAACAATAGTTCACGCTTTCCTACCCTAACACTGGTTTCTTCAGTGGGGATAGCTTTTGAGTGCCTGCTCTGGTATGTATGACTCCCTGTATTTCCACGTCTGTTTTTGATCTCAGGGTCATTGAATTGTCCTGTGCTCTCTCCTTTCTTGTGGATTCAGGTAGAATTGCTGAATTTTTCAATCTGATCAAGGTTTTATTTGTTAAAGTGAAATGACAACCTCAAAGATTCTTATGTACAAAATCAGAAGCCAGAAATCATTATAAACATGTTTTAATTCAATTGTAGTGTACATATTTTATTTTAAAAAAAGCCATACATTTCGAAGAAATTCAACCAATTAATATGGTTGTAATACAATTTCTTTAAATTTATAGTATTCCCCATAAATTTAAACAAGCTCCTGTTCGAACACTTCCACTTTTGTTCGCTGGCTATTTTTACCTCATTATTAAAGGTATGATACATACCAGTTTTGTTTCTTTTTCACAAAAGAGTTGATATTTTGAAAGAATGAAAGGGGAGATGAATTGATTAATGTTATACTTACGATTATTGTCTTTTCAAAATCTATTATCGATTAAGTAATGGTGAGTTTAAGTATGAGATAATGGAAATAATGCCATTTTTGGAGATTTGGTTGCAGAACATAAGTAATAGCAAACATTATAATTTAATGTTTCTCCCATAATCTCCAGACGTTGTCTAGGATTTTGCTATTTTTCCTAAAGCTTAAGAAGTCCCTGCCCTCTCTTTTTGCCCTACTCACACTACATTTTCAGTTTTTCTTGCTCACTGTGATTGTCACTAAGAGCATCATCACAACTGCATGAAACTGACATCATTAGACCAAAGGCCAGACTAACAGTATAACTTTCAGTATGAAGCTGTCATCTTATATGACAAACGGCCTAAAAGGTCCATGAAGTCTTCAACATAGATTAAAAAATAAGAAATAGATATCCACAATAATACAAGGAAATTCAATCATTTAGAAAACACTGTGCAATAATAACTAGTTACTAATAACATCATAATGATAATATTATAGATAAAATAATGAGAAAAATGGGAATCTCAGTTCCTCAATAATTAGGTTACAAAATGGTTAAGCAAAACAAAAGAAATTCCATAACAAATTATAAGGGAGTTGGTCAAGAATAAAATAGCATTCAAAAAATTGTGTGAAATCTTAGCCTATACAAACATAACAGTTGTTAAACCTCACAATATTGGCTTTGAATTCTTTCCATGTTATAAAAGTTCTTGATCATGGTTAGAAGAGTTTGTAATACTTTATGCCTTGCATTTGTGTAATAATTACAACCTACAAAGCATTCTATTTTTTTGGTAAAATTTTATAATGCAAATATATTACATTTGACTTGTAATTCATTTGTAATTACAGAATTGGACCTAAAACTCAGAACTTCTTACTTTTAGTCTATTACTTTCACTCTATAATCATACATTTAATTCCCCCTACATATCTCCATCTATTATGACCAATTGTTCACTCTTAAAGGGAAGTTACTTAGAAAGTCTAAGTATTAATAAGACAATCTTAACTCACTCTCTCTACTTCATTCTACTTGTCATATGCCAGAGAATTCTTAGACTATGCAATCAATGTTTGCTGCTGAGAATTATGACATGTCTTATTTGTAAACTGGAAAACTCATATGATGTTGATTATCTTGATAAATTTTTATACTAGTAATTTATCTGCATTTAATAGTTAGAAATTTAGAAAAGACATTTTCCTATTTTTAACAGATTTTAGGTAGATATAAATTTAAAATGAGGGTCAGAGGTTAAAATTTATTCACGTGTGTAATTGTTTTTCTAGTGTAAATTGTATGAACATTCCACTAAACATCATATAGCTTCTTAACATGCTCCACACAACTTTCTTTAATGAGTTAATAAAATAATAAATGTCATTATAGCAATTTCTTATTCATCAAGGACAAAAATGAGTAGAGAAAATTGTATACACCTGTTCCTAGTTTTCAAAGTAAGCCTCTCTCTCTCTCTCTTTCACTTTCTCTTTCTCTCTCTCTCTCTCTCACATGCACACACAGATTAATACATTTTTTGTGGAACATTTAATTTTTTCATATTATCATTTTGAAAAAAAAATTCAACAAAGCATGTTTTTGCCTATAAATCCTAGTGTCTTGAGTAACCTATGGTCACCAAATTATAATTTACGGACAAGGTTTTCTACAAATAAAAAAGACGCTCAAATTAATTATATCAATGAAAAATCTGTAAGGTTAGAATAAGCATAATACACTGAAGGAGACACTAAGACTTTGTATATATGTACTATAATAAAACCTGATATGAGATAGAAAGGAAAACAAGGAAAAGATTATAGTTACATTATGAGTTTTAATACACAAAGTATAATATAAACAGAAAGCACTTGAGGAAAGAAATTGCTTTAAATTTGACATATGGGAATCAAGGGGAAAACAATTACAAGTAATTCATCAGTATATAAAACAGAAATAAAACTGAAATAAAGGTTTTCCTTTGATAACTTTGGTATCTTTACAATCTTTTATAAAGTATTCACATATGTTATGAGATTGAGGCTTTTGAAATAGAAGATAAAATATCATTATTACACTTTAAAAGAATTAACTCAATAAGGTATCAAAAACCTGATTTGTAAAATGAGTTCCTGAGTTATAAAATGATTTCCAAACTCCTCTGGTAATTTTTTAAGTTGTACTTGTGTTAGTATGCAAATTAAATGAATACTCCAGGATCCCCAAACTTTTGTACTCTGAAGCTCCTCTGTTTACTACAAGAAAACATAGCAAACCCTTAGTGCAACAGAATTTTATTATGATTAATATACAAAGAGTTAAGAGAAAAGCTGATCATAATTGTCCAATAAAATATTCAAACTTTACCTTCATCTTATGGGTAAATGCTCAGGTGAACAGGATTGAACAATATCAGGTTTGGTGAGATCTGAAATGTTGCCACAAATCTAAGGCAATTTCTGACAGGAACAAGAGTCAAGTAAATTTGAAACAAAATGAACAAAATCAAAGAACAACAGTAACAACTGCCACTTTCAGCCCATGTTCCTCTCACTCACCTTTGTATCACTTTCATATGCCCCCAGTCCTTGGTCCAAGTCTAAGACAAATACACAAGCATACCCTTCTTTACATCTTTCTGTTTCTAAATGTCTCCTTTAAATTTTCTCTAGCTTTTCTTCACTGCTCAGTTCCACTCTTATTAGGTAAGGCAGGGAAAATGGAACCTCCCATTCTTACGGATATTCCTCTGTATAACACTTTTATTCACCTTTAAGTTGAAAAGTCTAATATTAAATTATTATGTGTCTAACTCAAAAATCTAGAAACCTGTGAGATAGGAAGAAAAACTTGTCATGAAATATAAGACCTAATGCCAACAGGCATGTAAGCATGTAGTTGTAATCTCCTTATCAGTGTTCAATGAACTTTGAACTGAAAGACCCACTTCTCAGTAAAAAGTATCTGTGATTTTTCATTACACAGATATAGAAAATATTTGCTTAAAGATAGTTTCTTGGGCAGTAAATATCTTTTTTTTCCATTTATTTTGTTCTTTAGATCACAACCTCTTTAAGAGGTTTTTTTTGTTTGTTTGTTTGTTTTTTTGTTTTGTTTGTTTGTCTGTTTTGATAACTCCCTCTCCCTCCTCCCTCTGGTGCGCCTTCCATTCTTTCAAACCCCACTCTTTGTTGTTTACTAGTTGTGCTAAGTTTATTAGTCTCTTTCGGATGGCAGTAGCCTTTCACTGAGTGAGGGAGGCAGTAAATATCTATCTAAAAATTAATGAGTATGATTGTAAGATGCCATAGCCTGCATGTCAAAGATAAATCAAATTTAAGAAAATTCAGAACCTGAAACACATGCAAATTCTCCTTATAGAATAAAAGTGATAAATACTGTTTTATGTTATTAACAGATAATAGAAAATTATACCAATAATGATTACAAAAATAAAATAGTTAAAAATAAATTTTAGACAGTCATGTGATAGAAGTCTATAGAAAGTATTATAATATTTTACTGGAAGCAAAAGAAAAATCTAGACAGATTATGGTTATGCAATGATCTTTTTCTGGATAGGAAAAACTTATTAATAATACTTAGATTTCTGTTCACAAGTAAATGGTTGATTTTGAAGGGAAAGGAAAAATTATTTTTCACTCAAAGTGGCATGTCAGTTGTATATTATTGTATTTACCTATAAAGTAACTGTGGCATGTGAATGTAGAAAACGTCACATGTACTTCCAAGAAAGCATTTTCCCTGTTGGAGATTAAAGCCTTAGAAGCTCATCAAAGGGCAAAAACAGATTCAAGGCTAAATCAATGTAAACTACATTTTAAAACAACTTATCTTTTGGAAAAATTAAATCTATTCCAAAAAAAATATTGCGAGGATTCACTTGACAAGGGTGCTGCTTCCCAGATTTCTTGTCATGGCAATCTGTTTATTAGAAATAAAATTGATACATTTGGACTTTACAATAATATTCTCCAAGGAGAGATATAATTAAAACCCTGATTCTTTCTCTTTGGTGGTATCATGTAATTAAACCTGCTTAGACTGTTTTGGATAATTTGGGCTGAGATTCATTGACAAGAAAATCACCGAGGATCTCTCACTATAAGAAAAAGGGCTCTGGTCTTATCATCCAGACAGAAGTTTCAGAGAGTGTGAGAAACGTATTAGCTTGAGAAATGCTAAAACAGAAAATATGTGAATATTAATCTGTGAATTGAAAGTGGTAGAACTGAATGATGTTTGGAAGACATGGTTTCCAACAGTAAAAGAATAAAACGACCACCTCTTATATAAATGAATTTGTTCTCTACCATTGCTACTATTATAATATGATCTTGCGTCATAAATGCAGATTTAGTTTCCCTTATTTATACAGAATAAGCACAAACTCTCCAAATAATGAATCTTAACTGATTGAAATTTAGTTCTGATAAAGGAATTATTGTGTAAAATTAAAAATAGCAGTAATTTTAATATTATTTCCTAGGTACCAGATACTTTGTGTTGCATTTTAACATACATTGATTTCAGTTCTCATAACAATACATATATAAGTGGTGATACTTTTGCCACTTTGTGCTTAATTATTATCAAATCAATTATTTCTGTAAACATTTTTGACATGGAAACTTTCACTGAGAATCTTTTATTTATATTGATATTTTTAATTACCCTAATTTATCAGGAGTTTGAGGAAACTGAAATAGAGTGAATTATTGTCAATTAAAAAGCAACCACCTGTTATAAAGACACTGATAAACAGGCATTTGAAAGAATAGGATGGGTAATAACTTGTGCTAAGAAGCCAAGTCCAAAATAAAGTTAACGGGTGGCTGATCATTCTGAAACATAACATCATTCTGAAAAGTATGGGAGATTAAGAAAGCCAATTGAGACATTTGAACTCAAGGCCTATGGGTCTCTTAAACCTTCTCCAGATCTTTCATGGTGAGAAGTTGCCCATCATCAGTTTTATCACAATGGACTCTGGACCCAACCAGACATCAAATAGTCTCAGTTCTCATGGACCTTGGCTTAGTAGTTTGTGTTCTTCTCCTTTCTTTGCATGGAATTGTATGCTTATATTGTTATAATGTGACTGTCCTCCTCCCCCCCCCCCCCGTCCCCCTCACCCATAAATTTCTATTTTGATTGCATGTGTTTGGCTTGAATCATAAGTGAAATCTCTCCAATGCCATAAAAGGCAGCAGTCTTATTACTGGGTGAAGGCTCTGACCTGTCAGCAGGTCAGAACATTTCTCACTGGTTTTGGTCCAGCCACCCGCAACCACAGATGTAAATGAATGACTCCTGAGTGCAACAAAGGAAAAGATAGCATGATTTTTTTTAATGTAACAGAGTAGAGAGAGGGAGAAAATCCAATTACCAATGCTTGGTGCCAGGTGGAGCTGCAGCTACAGGAGTCTGCAAAATGTGGCAGAAGTCTGCCACTCTTGAGATTGGGGGCTGGGCCTGCCAGGCAGCTACAGTGAAGCAAAGCAAGCCCATCCACATCATTCCCCTTCAAAAGCTTACAAAATGGCCACATTTTTGGAGCCCTCTTGCTCAGCACGTGGGGCTGCGTGCGGAAAACAGCACTACAGAGACATTTTCCTCTCTGACTTGGGCAGTGTCTGGACATCAGAGGGCAGAATTGAGTGTCTCATCCTGGCAGGAAAAGCTTCTGCTGAGTTTGGGTAGGTTACTCCAAGGGCCCAGGGTTCAGGACTCTGCTATCCCAATAATTTTGTGTGAGAACCTCATATTTCAGCAAAAATACATAGGGTAAGACTCAACGGGAACATTTAATTCTTCATTTCACTCTCCTTTTTGGAGATACTACCACATTACAGAATTTCAATAAATAACAACCTGTTACTAACCACACTTCATGTGTATATGCTGATAATTCAAATTGGTGCACTTCAGATAACCTCTACCAAAACAATCCCTATCATCTCTGTATGATCTTTTTTTTTTTTTTTTAAATTTGGGATGTATTTCTTTTGAATTTTTTTTCTTAATTCCCATTTTACAGATACAGAAACTGAGACTCAGAGATGACATCATCAGTTGAACAGAAAGCAGTAAGCAGTGGAGGTATGGAGGCAAAAGGGATCTGGGACTCCATTGAGGTTTGTGTTAAGATCTTAATTTTTTTTTTAATTCTTATTTTTAAAATTTATTTATTTTTATTCATTAAATCACAACCTCGGTAAATAGTTTTTGGGATACCTCCCCCTCCATTCTCTCAAACCCCATTCTTTGTTGTTTACTAGTCTGTGTTCATAGTCTCTTTCCTGTGGCAATGTTCTTTCATTGAGTAAGGCACTGTGTTGTTGGAATCAGGTGAAACTTGCTGGTATGTCAGTCTTAAGATTACATTGGGCAGCTAGTCTACATTTATTTGTGGTCTGTCCATGCTTATCTGTTGGAGACTGACTTCTCCAATCCCAACTCTGTTTTTTACCTTGTGGTTCTGGTGTCAGATTTAGGTGGTCTCACGCCCTGCAAGTGTTGGTGAAGAAGTTTCTCTGTGGATACAGGCATCTGTGAGTGGTCATTGTAGATCATCTCCTCTGCTTCAGTTTGCAGCTTTGCTGTAGGACCGATGTCTCCATGCTTTATAACCTTATATAAGTTTCAGGTATGCATAATTACAAATCTTTTAAGTTCACATCAGTTGACTAAATTCACAACAGTTGACTAACACCCAAGTTCTCTTAGTGAGCAAAGAATGCTCAAGCAGTATGTCTTCTCAAATTTTTCTTAGGTGACATGTCTTCTATAACTGCACTTCCTTTGCAGTTTTTACTTTTCTGTTGCTAATTTTTCTTTTAGTTGCATAAAAGACCAACATAAAATGTACATAGCATTTCTTATGAGACTAAAGAGAGAGCAAGAGAGAGAGAATGTAAGAAAACATGAGAGAGCAAACAGAAATTGCCCCTACTGAGTGTTACACATGGCTAAGGATTGCACATTCAGATAGATGATTGCACATGAAAATTGGTGCTTGCCTGTCCTAGAGGCTGTTTGAAAACATAATTACCCATTCAGCATTCAGGGTTGTGTTTTTCACAACTGAGACATTAGTAAAAGCACATTTTCCACTTCACAAACTTTTTTAAGGGTCCTGTTTTAGCACCTGCATTTGACAACATTCCTGCTCATGTAAACCATTGCTTGTGATAACTTCTTAATGTTTAAAAGTTCAAAGAATTGCTTGAGTAATTCTTTTTTCCAAAACTTTGTTCCAAAGAATACTAAGAAAAATCATGTTTCCCCATAAATCATGTGCTTTAAAATGTATAAATAAAACACAAGTTGGTAAATAAGAACACATCTGATCCTCTACATGAGAATCAAGTGTCCCAATGAGGAGAGAGAAAAATTTAGCACATGTTTAAATATATATTTCCAAGTTTAGGCTCTGGGATCAGTTCCCCCAAAAGAGTTAGATAAACATTCTTTAATGGGCCTAAAGGAGGCCTCTTATCATCATGGTATGTGTAGAGTAAGTGAGTTTTTCAGGCTTTTTCCTCCATTAGTACCTCTGGTATTGTGCCTTCTCCATGATTGTGTGGCCCAGTGGGTGTGCACATGTTTACGTGTGCATACCTGGGCCTAAGAGAGAGGGTAAAGGGGTACAGAAAGCATAAAAGAATGTAGCATATGCATGAGAAGGCCCAGAGAGAACTAGAGAATTCAGAGAGAGAGGGTCCAGAGAAAGAATGTGAAGATTCCTGGGGGTTGGGGCTCTCATCTTCTTTCCAGGGCCCCCAGATCTGTCCCTGCTCTACCTGATGTGTCTGCATAAGCACTAGAATCAATAAAGCACCTACACAGCTTGGTGAGCCTGATTCCTGTCCCTACAATTGAGGACGACTGACTCCCTTTCATATGGGAACTAGTGTTCAGTCAAGGCCCTGTGAGTCTCATGAGGCTTATTAACATTATTGAAACAGTATAAATCATCTTGCCTGAAGACAGTAAGGTCCCTCTGAAACCTAGGAAATTTTGTTCTTGCCCAAGTTGTTCTCTCCACTTCCAAGAAGGAAAGATCAATATGTCCTAAAATTCTTCCCCAATTCCACTCTAAGAAGCAATCACTGCTCCACATGTTTATGATCTAGATGAATGCTGTTGGGGCAGGTAGTTTTATATAATTCTAGATTTATCATAAAAAAGGTTCTCTCTCATTTAAAAATCTTATTTTACCTTCAGAATAATAATAAAGTCACCCCTCTTAGTCATGTGAGGCCTCCCCCTCTTGTTCTTGATGCCACAGGTTCTAAACTGCTGGTAAGTATTACTAAACTGTTCCACTTTTCTTTAGTCTTACAACCATGTGAAGTCTCCATAAGTATGTTATTAAACTGTTTCTTCTCTTTGCTAACTGTCTCAGTTGTCTTGATTAATCATCCAGCCTAAGAAAGACACAGAGGGTTGTAGGATAATTTCTGTGCTTCTACAGTGGTCAGTGAAGTTCTCCTATTATCTACGTATTATTTTCCTATATCAGTTCCTATTTCAGACCTCCCAAAATCTTTGAGTATAAAGAAAGTACTCATCAGAAAGCTTTGGTTGAACACGGCAAGGGTATTAATAAAGACCTGTTCGTCTACAAGACAACCAGTGTCACAGAGAATTTTAACCAACTCTATCACAGAAGCTATAACAAGATTGCTAAAGAAGAAGTCCACTAGATAAGTCAGAGGGGAGCAACATCATAGCATGTTCTAGGTTGGACTATGCAAGGGCATATGCCACCGGGTTTCATCATAACTGCTTATGTGGAATTTCCTTCGCATGGGAAATTGTGAAATCATCATTAATTAGAATCTGTTATTATTTGTCTAGCATGTCATCTTTGGCCAGTCTGGTGGGTCAAATTGTTTACTTGAACTGGATGTTAGGATAGAACCAAAGAATCAGTGATTAATACACTTGTTTAAACAGGATATTAAATGATTTGTATCTTACCAACTCACAATATTTTTTATATATACTGCTCATGACTACAAAAGATTCAACAGGCGATATGCTAATAATTACAAAAGACCCACACTGTAGATTTTTGTATAAAGACTACTGAAAATCAATCATAAAAGGGCAAATACACTTAAGAACACATTCAACAGTTTCAAAACAAATGGCATAAGGTCAGACCACATCCCTGATTGATCCTCTAAAATGTCCTCATCCCTTGATCCCAGGTAACATATCTTGAGACTGCCTCTGGGCTGGGGACCCACACAACAATAACTATTTTAAAATAAATACTTTTCTGATTCTAGTTTAGTCATTTTTTTCTTGACTAGTACTTTGTAAAGTCAGAACACAGTTTATAGAATAATCACTGTATTTCTTAATATAAGGTTTTAGCTGATTGTCCCTGGGAAATACACTAAATTCTAATCATTTTTTTTTCAAAAATGAAAAATGGAGATACTAATATTTATTTCATGAATATCTTTGTGAAGATCACATGGGGAAATGATCAAATATTAGACAATTTAATAAGAGAAAAAATAAAAGTTTAATATTAACACACACACCACCTTTATATCTTATAGGATGCAATTCAGGGCTCTACTCTGGGACCCCAAAATATTAAAGGATGTACACTCAGAAAGGGATCTGGCCATCCCTGCACACAAAGGCACGCAAAGGAAAATGGCTACATTGTTTCTGCCAAGGACTGAGAATAGCCTCCCCATGTGCCTTTTATCTTTGTGTCTCTATGTCAAGCCTCTCCTCCAGATACCTCTACATCTCTCTTTCCATATGTCTCCTTCTGTGTGTCTCCTCAAACTGTCTCCTCCCTGCAAAATTGAAGATAGAAAAGCAACAAAAACTGTCTGCCTGTCTTTTGTGTAATATAGATCTACCTGGCCTAGTTCTATCAGTTCCCCTGGTTGAGAAATCTGATTCATAGCATACTGTTGTAATCCAAGACAGCAGTATGTAAGCAGGAGCAAGGAAAATGGTGCCCATTCTATGCTTCTTCTTATTTCATTCAGGTGTATCTATAAAGTATATGGAAGAGCCTAGTATGAGTAACTGTACATTGGACTGCAGATGCCATCTTAAATAGTGTAGCATAGCTAAGACAAGGGAAGATGAAGGGAAAAAGTAGAAGTCTGGGTGTTTACTGATGAAAAACCAAGAATTTTTCAGGGAAAAGGAGATTAGGTTTTCATGGGATAGATTATGTAGACAGAAGTTGAGATATAACCATAAAAAGTAGTCTCTACTCAGCTTTCAGCACCCCGTCCAGATTTCAAGCATTTACCAAAAAGTCATATTTTGGGGCTGTGAATTTTCGTTCTTTACATTTGCTAGAATTAGTTTATTTTGAGTTTGTTTTAATAAGGTAAAAATACCCATATATATCACATATTACATATACATATGCTACATGTGTACTATAAATATACACACATATATAGAGAGAGATAATGGACTTTTAACTTAATTTGTCCCCTTTCGCAGCAAAAATTGTGAAAATAAAAGAAATGAGTTTGAGAGCTAGTGGGAGTGAAGACAGTTTTTTTTTTTGTTTGTTTTTTAAATCGTATTCTTACATGAACAGCTACTTATACTCTCTGTGTCTGCAATTTTAATTAATTTTGTTTTTCTCATTTTGGTGTACTTAAAATAATTTTTATTCATCATGAATTTTATCAAATATTTAATGATCAGTTAAAATAATCATAAACTTATCATTTTCTTTTGTAGCCAGTTGTGGTAGTTTGCTATTTCTATACTTAAATATTGGAATTGTGTGTACCCATACAAACCAATAATATTAAATATTTTGCCTGTATATTGCCATTTACCTGCAAATTCTACATATGTCCTCTTATATGTTTTTATTCCTCTGGAATGTTTTCTATTTTCTAATCAAAGAGGTTTTATTTCAATTTGTTATCTGTAAATAAAACCAAAAATATCATCGGTTATGACCTGAATATAACAAAATGTATAAGATCTCAGTGCTATAAATGTGATTTAGATTAACTAGTTGAAAATATGCATCTCAATTCAGTCAGAGGGCTTTAAAAGTTAGTTACTATGATTTTCTATGACTCTTGTTACAAAACTAAGGTTTAAGGGTAACTTTACTTATGAGCCTAATGCAATAGGGAGGGCTGAGAGGGATCCAAAACCCCACTGGTAAAGGGCAGATTTCATTGATCTCAAAGGTCACTGTCCAAGCTCATTGTCATCAATAAAGCAGCTTTTTTCCATTCTAAACTTTCTGTTAGCTGAATAGCAAGAAGCAAACTGGAGCAATTTTCACCTAGATACTGCTGCTCTTTCTGCCTTGTTATTTAGGTAGGTTGCTAATCAGTTAGTTTGTAACTATAAGTTCAAAATGATTTGAAAAATGAATGTTATCAACAGCAAAATAAAAGTTGCTATTGTTAGGGTCTGCAATTCCTGAAAGACCAACCAGACTAAGAGACACATTAGCAAGCTTTATTTTGCAAGGTCCACAACACTAGCCAGTTAGGGCCACTTCCACAAGAAAGAGGGAGAGAAACTCCCTTCTGCCTCTTTGCCCCTTTATTATACCCTTCTTGTTTGCCAGAGCAATTCATGCCCCTCCAGGGTCTCTGACCAGAGTTCATAAATTTTTGCAAAAAGGCCCACATGTGGTCTGACCACAGGTCATCTTGTTTATCTCAATCTACTTCCAGATAGCTTTGGTGGGGGCAGCTTCTGCCAAAGGTGCCTGCCTGGCAGCCTAAGATACAGCAATGGGTGCCTACAATCTGAAGGCTAGCCCCTTAGACAATGATTACTCAAGCAGAGGCATTTACTCTAGGGACACTTTTAGAGCTTGTCATTTTCAGGGCCCATTACTATTAAGAAAAGAGAAGAGGCAATTTTTTTAAATGCAAAAATAATTTAGAGCCACCAATTTCTTTAATAGCCCGTCTATAGTTATTGAGTGTTAGTTGTGGTTGAAACCCTAATAGGAGGGGGAATTGCTTACCTGTATTTAGCATAGTCATTATTATGTTATATAATGTACTTAAATGTAATTGAGTACAAAGCAAGCATATAATCAATAGCCCATTGTGAATGTTGACAATTATTGCTAGCTTTATTTTAAAATATATGCTTATGTTTTAAATGGGGAAAAAGTTACTTGAAAAACACTAAAATAGTTTTCCTATAATATCTGTTTCACTGAGAAGTAGAAGGCTTGTTTTATCAGTGAAGTCTAGGCCTTGTTTCAAAAACAAGCAGCAACATCACAACACTCAGAACTCTCAGTCTAAAAAATCTTAGCTTGAAGCTCTATTGCTTTAAATTATTTGTCAATATAGTTTTATAAATTTTATGTCACCTGCACTAAGAATGGTGCTTTTGTGGGTGATAGCATACATTCTGAATAATGGGTGGTCCCATACTTTGGATTACTTGTGTGTTGAATATATTCTTGCTGCAGCATAATTTTTAGCTTGCAGATAACGTCGCCTCTGCATTAACTTCCTTGACTTTATTGAAGAATACGACACAGAATGATCCTGTGGCAAACAATCTTTTCAGTTCTAAAGGAAGAATAGAGTTTGTCCCAAGAGTCATAAAGGTTTAATTTCAAAATAAATAATTGAAGAACATAGATCAATAATATTAAACGGGAATTGTTCACTGATATGATAGTATCAATTAGTCTTACTTTTAATCATTTTAATGTTTTACACCTTTTGATAAGCTTAGGTATTTTATGACCTTATTTAATCTGAAATTACAAAAAAATCAGTAGGGTATCTAAGACTTAATAAGAAAATGAAGTAATAAATACTATGTGCTTAATATTCAAGCTACTATCTATCTTACCTCTGGAATTCTGATATATGTCTCAAGCTTAAAAATAACAAACTCTCAGGAGCACAGTTGATCCTATTAATGAGTTCTCACCCACATGTGTAAGAACGTAGGGTGCACAGAGAGAAAGACCAATAATATGATTGAGGAATATGAGGGATAAGGTGGAGGAGGTGGGGTATTGATTTGGGAAGATAGAAAAAAGAAAGAAGGAATGATTTAGGGGTCGGATATGACTGTATGCTATCTGCCCTATCCCAGATGGTGACTGCTGATAGTATCTGCAGAAGTCAGTGAGTGTATGTAAGTGGGAGTGAGGCTATATAAAAAGGACACTTTATTTTGTACTCCATTTTTTCAAAGTTCATATAACAATTCCATTTCAGCCCCTTGTTCTGAGCAGTCTCCCTTATGTAAATCCGGGGTTGTAGTGCAAGAATGCTCCACATTTTTCCATTGAGTTTGCTATGAGCATCACCTATTACTAGATTGATTGTTCTTCACTATACCTTTAACACCTCTAGGATCCTTACCATTTCCATCAGTGTCAGCTTGCTGGCCAGACCCCTGACCCTGTTGCCTTTCCTTTCTTCCCAATGCCTGCTTGCTGTAGTCTACATAAGCCTGGTAAAATACACACACACACACACACACACACACACACGCACACACAAATAGTGTGGTTGACCATATACCAGCCTCATGCTTCATATTTTTAAAAAAAGAACTCCTACAAATTCCATCGATTAAAAGTGAAGAAAAAATCAGTATCTAACATATCTAACTTATGTATTTTAAAATTATCTCATATAGCTATAACAAACATATTTATACATGCTGTTTTAGGAAATATACTTTGTAATTAGTATTTTCATTTGGTATAGAATATCATATAAATATTAAACTCAAAAGAAACATAAACCCTAATTTCACCTGTGCAATTAGGCAGTAAGGTCTTAATTAAGTCATGAAAAATGATGTGAACCAAGATTGTGAAGACTAAGGTACCATTTTAAATATTCAGATAAGTAAAAGACATCGCGTATTTAAAAGACAACATATTTATAAGGATTTAAGAGTAAAAGAACAAAGGATAATAAGAGAGCTAAATCTAAAGTCATAGTCTACAAAGAAACATTTACATCAGACCATTGGTCTATATGCCCATATAAATTACTATTTCACAGAAGTTTTAGCCACCTCTGAGCAGACCAGCCATGTTGTCCCATGCACTTTTTATTTTGCATAAGCATACATCAAGAGGCAATTCTGTGAAACCGCATTCCTACAGAGTCATATATGTTTTTATTGGCTAGACAATAATATATGTGATGTTCTAGTTGTGTAACATACTAGTCAGTAGAATTTGGATTATAAAATACATAATGCGAAATTAAGAAAGACTTGAGAATTAGTTCAGAGGATAATGACTAATGTTTCTTTCCCTGAAGTTAGTTTGTTTTTACTAAAGGCCATAAATAGAGTAAGATAAATTTTTTGAATGTGTAATACCGGAAAACACATTAAAAACTCCATAACTTAGAACTATTTTCATGCTCCTCTTAATACAAACACTCTCTATCTCCATAGACTTATCAGTCAATCAGGACTGAGAGCTTTTGGCCACTCATTTTTTTCTGACTGAAATTACCAATATTATGTTATATCACACCCTGACAGCCTTCAGTATTACCAAACTGAACCAGAATGAAATTAACCATTGTGTCACCTTTCTTCTCATTTAGCTAGTTTTTAGCATAAGAGTGATGAGCAATCCTTATGTAGTCCTCTCGTATCTCAAATAGTTAACTAAGATCCAGATCCAAGATCCACATTCATTTAGGGACAAGGCCAGGATTAAAGCTCAGCTCAGTTAATAATTTCATTTCCATGTCAAGTTGCCTCCAGCAAGCAAGTAATCAGCCACTGCATTTTGTACAGAATTCATTAATAGTCATTTTGTGTATTGTCCGAAGACCATCACACCATTATTAAGATTTCTTTCCAACAGCTATTTCAGATTTTATAACATTAGGAAATATACTCTGTAATTAAAGCCATAAAAAGCATGCATTTATGACTTTAACAGGTCATTAAAATATACATAAGTAATATTCTTTGAAAATGCTGAGTCTTTGAGAGTCTTTTCTGGAGTCATGTACTTTCATAAAGCATATTCAAAAATTTGCACTTCCTCTGCCAATCTTCACTATACACTTCAATGGACAAGCCAAATGCATGCTTTCTATTGTCAGGTCTCTAAAGAAAGTGCCTTGCTTTATTCTTTGTTCCTATCTGAAAGTATCTTGTCTGTTATTCCCTGAAAGGAGGGAAATTCCAGAATGACAAAAACGTAGGTTTTTTTTTTTTTCAAAATAGTAACTACTGTAAATGAATTATCCAATGAATATTGTCACTTATCAAAGTCCCTGGAATTTCTTTTGAAATATTTGTAAAGTTTTGGATTACCTTCATAAACAGATGGATGAGTATTATTGTTTGCAAACTCTTCCCTAGAAAGCTTAAATTGGTCATAAATCTGCTGCCTTAGATGGATTTTGAGAATCCACTTACTTTAACCTTTAGACATGAAACAATTGATGCATTCTCTGAATAGATGACAAGATTGTTACATAGAAGTCTGCTTCCCATATAAATGCTTCTTTTTTCTCTTCTTCCTTCTCTTGGGGTGATCATCATAGCCAATTTTGAATTGGCTGCCACCATTTTGCAGCTGGCCAGTACACATTGCCTAGGAAACACATTAAAATTTCAAATAGTTTCAGTGAAGGAACTTGAATTGGAAATGTATAAGTTCTATACCACTCCAGGTTTCCTGCTCCGAAATTATGTCTATAATGTCTTAGAAATTACTCCAGGATTGGTCTTTTTTAATTTAGAAGCAAGAACTTTCTTGTTTTTATGTGCAGATGTGCAATTTGGAGTACAAGAAGATTTTGTTTACAAGAATTTGTACTTAAAAACTAAAACCAAAGGAAAAGAAATATACCCCCAATAGAGTTGACATTCATTTTTTTTTGTATAATTTTATCTCTGAGTTGATGATCATTACTTATAACAAAAAGTAGTTTCTTGGCAACTGAAATGCCACAAACCACTTCTCATTCTTTCTTAATCTTTGGAGATTTTTCAATATACCCCTGGATCTGAGAAACAGGGTAATAAAAAGTTCTCCAAAACAAACATTAATTTACATTAGCTTTTCTTTTTAATTAAATGCTTACTTAACATCTGAAGAGATTAAAATGTAGCTTTTTTCCTGACTTCTCAAACTTCAGCATCATTGATATTAATAAAGAATAAGAAGTATTTTTAGTTATGAAGTAATTATTAATATTTTAAAAGAAGGTTTGTAGAAAACTGGGACAATAAAACCCTTCTAAGCCAAAATCTCTGACAGAAATCTTATATTGCCTAGGAGAGAGTGTAAGACAGCACTACTTATCAGGAACAAATCCTATTTTGTTTTCATTTAAACTACTAATTTATATATATATAAATTATATATATATAATTTATATATATAATTTATATATATAATTTATATATTAAATATATTTATATATTTATAAATTATATATAATTTATATATATATATAATTTATATATATAATTTATATATATAATTTATATATATATACTATAGCATATATAAACTACTAAGCAGGGCTCAAGAGATGAATTCTGAATCAAAAATGCTAATTTAAAAATAGGTTATATAAAAAGTCTGTATATCTTATGTGGATATTTTTAGACCCTTTAAATAATCTTTTTTAAGTTCCCAGAGTACTTTAGATTGTTTATAGAATCACACATTTCTGCTAGTAAATAGTTTTAAAAATTTAATACAAATATGAAAAGAGCTCTCATGTATATATTCACTTCTAAGTGAGTTATATATATTGCACATCATTCTAAGTAAGAATAAACAGAGAATTCAATGGGAAAAGAAAGCAAATTAGATTTTATAAATTTATTTTAGAGCATTTCTTTCTGGCTTAAAAAATCAGGTTGAACAAATTCAGGTAGAAATCCATTTTTTAAATATTTTCAGATTTAAAACACACAGAGCACCCCCAGGCTCTTTAAATGAGAAGGAATTAAAATATCTTGTCACACCTGGACCTAAAATTAAAGTATCCTGTCATAGTTGTAGAAATAACAATAAAATCAATAATGTGAGTAATTTAATTTAAATTGTTATTTCACTCTTTTCTCTTGACCTGGGTGATAATACATCAATATTAATGTGATCATTAAAGTATATTATGTTGTGTGTACAGCATCAGAACTCATTTCAGCAGAGTATAATCATTTTTAAAATATTCAGAACTTGTGCAAATGTCAACACTAATGAAGTTGCCATTCTGTATGTATTACAAGTTGAACATTCAGATAGACTCCATGTTTTTACTTCTACTAATAACAATTAGGACAATTATACTTTATCTTATAGCTGAATGAGTCACTAAAATTTAAAACTAATACAGTTTTTCCAAATGTCAGCCTGACAAAAGTAATAATAAATATGTTATGTTTCTCAACCTATCAAGACACTTTCAAAAAGTATGAGATTTTACTTTCTTTTGTGTATTGTTCCTATAGGTACTTGAACATTTCTCTGAATAATTTATCTCAGAGATACTTTATTGGGAGAATATTTAGAGAAAAATATACAGCCGAAAATTGCAAAATATTGAGTCCATTGGCGGTTAAATGTTATTTTTTGTATAAACAATCTCAGCTCAATTTTGAAAAAGAAAATAAATATCAGAATTTTGAACAAGGTGGGGAGGGAGCACAATGTGCTATGGTGATGAGGTATGTGATGTAGTAACGGTACCCGGGGTAAGGAGATATTACAATTCTAACACACACAACGATGTAAACCAATGTTAAAAGCAAATAATCTTCCAAAGGGTAAAACAAACAAACAAACAAACAAAAACTTATTAAAGCTTTAAGTCAATTTCTGTTCATTCTCACTTCCTACCTTTATGTAATGGCATTGTCATATAATATACAATGTATATAAAGTGTTGATTTGATACAATTACATATTGCGATGTAATTAACATTTCAGTATTAGCTAACATCTCCACTGCATCATATTATTACCCTTTCAGTTTTGTGAGAACATTTACTTTCGCAAGTTTCTTTCTTTTTTTGTCTTTTTTTTTTTTAGACTAGGTCTTGCTGTTTTTGCCTGTGAAACCACAGGCTCATGTTGCCCAGGGTACCACAGACTCAAGCAATCCCCAGCCTCAGCTTCCCAGATAGATGGGATTACAGACACAAACCACCACACCCAGCTATTTTTTTGGGACTAGATCTTGCTCCGTGCCTCTGGCAGGACCTGAGCCAGAATCCCTGACCTTGGCTGTGACTTCCTAGACTACTGCTTACAGGCATGCACCACCTAATTTACCAAATTTCAAATAAATAATACAGTATTATTTATAATCACAATGTTGTTCGTACTGCTATATTCCTAAACTTATTTATCTTCTAACGGGAAAACTGTACTTTTTGACCAGTCTTTTCATTTCCTCCAGCATCCCATCATTCTATTATCTCTTTAGGAGTTCAGCATTTTTAGATTCTGCATATGAGTAAGACCACACAATATATTTCTTTCTTTCTGACTTACTCACTTACCATAATGTCGTCAAGGAAAATCTTTGTCATTGCAAATGAAAGGGTTTCATTCTTTTTCATGACCGATTAATATCCCACTGTTCTTATAAATTTCTACTTATCAACTGATGGATACTTAAGTTATCCATCACTTGGCTATTGTGAATAGTGCTGTAATGAACACAAGACTAGATATATAACTTAGTTATTGGTTCCATTTTCTTTGTGTGTATACTCAGAAGTGGAATTACTGGATCATATGGCTTTTTGTTTATTGTTTTTTGCTTTCAGTTTTTAGAGGACCTCTGTTTTTTCAGTCATTGGCAAACTTACATACCTATCACAGTGCTCAAAGAACAGGGGTGGGGGAGATGTGGTGGAGAAGGAACCTATTGGGAATTGAGGGACCTTTCTAGCAATGAACCACTCACACTTATACTGATGGCTTCCACTGTTTGCTTCCATTCCTTATTCAGAATCCACACATGGCACCTGATGTCTCCTTGATAGAGTCTTTGCTTTCCCAAACAAGTTTAAAACTTAACAAAGGGATTGCAATATTGAAAACTATGGCCAACACTTTAAAATGTATATGCATTGTATTCTGGAAATTCTACATGCAGGGATTTGTTCTAAAAATATATGTGTTCTGCTTTACCGTCCAAACAATGGGAATAAAAATTTGGAAACTGCCTATTGTTTGACTGTTACAACTACTAAGTATATTGTAATGTGTGGCCAGTGGGTATCTAAAATGTAACAGTGTTATCCAGTAGGGACATCAGTTTACACTAGAATACAGCCCTGGAATTATACAGAACTCATACACATACATCTGAAATTAGCGAAAATACTGGGAGAATAATACATGCTGTGGGAAATTATTTCTTCATGGAAGGATTGTTTTTTGTTCTTAATTTCTATTTGAGTGTAATTTTACTAAATATAAATACTTTTCATTTATTCATAAAATTATTTTTTTCTTATAAAGCAAATAATTTTAATTTAATAAATACAGTGTCATCCTGTTGCTCTCTGGAGATGACACATGATCTTGACCTAAAGGAGAGCAACAAACAAGTTCTCTTTCAGGCTTTTGAATGAATTCAAATTGAATGTGGTAATATCCCTCTATGTGTTTGGATCCTGAGTGAAGCAGATTCTAACCCTGTTGAGACTAGGGTTCCAGCCTCCTGTGAAAAGCTAATAGAAGAACCCAGCTGAATTGTGCTGTATTTCTAGTCCACAGAAACTGGAATGTAATGTATCATCAGTAATAGAGTACTAATATGATCTTTCCACATTAGGCGCTGCCCTGCTCTCTTACTCTGCAACTCTCCTGCCAAATACACTCTAGACACAGCGGCCTCTCTCCTAACCTCTTTCTCTGATCAAATGCATTCATCCTCCAGTCACTGCACAATATTAGCAGTACTTTCTTCTGGGTGGTGGTTCTAACCTCTTGTTTCTCTTTGCTTTCTCATATCATTTTCTGTATGCCTGCTCCTCTTCTGACCTTACTTGCTAATATTTACATCTAATGACTCTCGTGTGTGTGTGTGTATGCACATGTGTGTGTTTGTGCATGCATGTGCGAGTGTTCACATTCTGGTTACCCAAAAAAATAGCTTCCATGTGAATTTCCATATAAGAATGGGTAAGAACTTTCCAAGGTTTAAGAGTTTGTAACTCCCACAGAAAATATTTAGAGAGGTATTTAAACATTGGTCTAACATGCCACAACAAACCTTTAACTTTGGACTCTGCTGGTTATGTACAAATTGGTGAATTTCCATATAAGAATGGGTAAGAGCTTTCCAAGGTATAAGAGTTTATAACTCCCACAGAAAATCTTTAGAGAAGCATTGTTCTAACATGGCAGAACAAACCCTTAGCTTTGAACTCTGCTGGTTATGTACAAATTGGGTCAGTCCCTGCCTCTTTTAAATACTTAGTTTCCCACCTTTAGAAGTGAGACATTAGATTAGAACTACATTAGAGCTCATTATGTTGGTCACCTTGGCTCTCTGAACCATCAATGTATGGTGGACATAGGTACACAATATTTCCTCTAACTTGGTCTTCTTATTGGCAAGAATCTGCCAAAGTCCATTTAGGTTGTCAAGTACCCTCATACTTATGTCATCTCCATATCTGCCTACAATTTTCTAACATGGACTTCCCAGAAGCTCCTAAAACAGTTTGGATTCCTTTCCAGAGACCCCTAAGTTGGAGCTAAGGGCTCCAACTTCGAGACACAGATCTACGTTCATAGTTGGCTCTTTTGTCTTTCTAGTCTGTGATTCTGTGCAAAACACCAGACCCCTTGGGACTTTCTCTTCTCTCTCTCAGTGGTTGTCTGTAGATGACCCCTAGTTGCTGGGCATATCTTTTATAATCCTCTTTCCCTGAGTATAGAGGATTTAGTGATTTTTCTATATTCAGAAGATGATAAAGTGATACAACATCACTTTTAAGGTTTGATTAATATTTACATTGTTGAGATTATAAAATTTGGGTACTTAACTTCTCTCATCACTCAGAACAAACTTCTGTTTTATGATTTTGTGAGTTGTAATATTGATGTGCATTTTCTGATTATTTGTGATTCTGAGTACCTTTTCATGTATGTGTTTGTAATCTGCTTGTCTTATTTTGAAAGATGGTTTTTCGGCTGTTTTGTTTATGTGTTAGTTCTATTGTTGTTGTTGTTCTTGTTGTTGTTTGTTTGATTTTGACTTTGATATTTGTTTTTATGTAATTTTAAAGTGACCCTATATAAGATATATTCCATACAAATATTCTTTCCCATTGCATATGTTGCTTTTTTATCTTGATTTTTCTCATATAATGTGCAGAAGCTTTTTAATTTGATAGAGTCCCAGCTATCATCTTTTGACTTTGTTGCTTGAATAGTTGATGTCACATACAAAAATCATTTCCAAGAGCTATTGCCTAGCTTTCATCTAGGAGATTTACTGTTTCTACTCTTATATTTAAATCTGCAATCAATTTTAAGTTATTTTGTGAGTAGTGTTAGATGTTCAATTTCAATTTTCAGAGTGGAATTATCCAGTTTTTCCAATACTATTGATTTATTTAACTTATTCTGTAAGGTTGCAATAGAAATAGGCTCACTATATAAATTTCTATTCTTTTGGTAGGTAGTTCTACAAAGATGAGCTACTTTAGAAATGGTCATTGTCCTATGTCATGCCAACCTGAATCTTGACATGACATGGCAAAAATTCAGATCATAGTTATTGATGTAGAGGACTGGACTCCTATAGGTGACATGTCTAGATGATGTAATGTAACTTTTTCTTCCTTAACTTTTTTTGTTGTTTTATATCCTCAATTATATTTATTCTTGCAAATGTAGAAGGTTGACCAAGAGTGAGAATTTATTAGTATATTTAACAATTAACCTAGAAATTAAAAACACTGTCTAAAATTTTTGTATTTATCACATATACACCTGAATTTTGAAACAGCTACACTTACCATGAAATAAGTGTAAACTTACACAAATATGTATAATAAATACAAAGTCAAACTGTTACTTGAACAAGTAAGATTGGGGATTATACTCTAGATAGAGGTGCCTGCCAGAAAAGGGATTAAATTTCCAGCTTCACCTCTCATTTCAACTGATATAAAAGTAAAGAGCCTGTTCTGGGCACAGATCAGACCCCAAATTATATGAGGCCCAAGTCTAAAATATGATAACTATAGAGACTCAATAGACATTCAGTTGGCTACAGATGGTCTGTGTTACATATAAAATTGGATGCCAAGCATTGAATGTTATTTGAATATTTTTCTGGCAGAGAGTTCTACAATATTTCAAAATATTTCACATTAAAAAAATATTTATAGCAACAGCATCAGGCCACAAAACATACCCTAAGAATGCCCTCCCACCACCAAACAAATATACAAAAAAAAACTAACATTAAGATTTTAAAAATAAAATTTCAAATGATTCAATATGCAATTAATTATTTCTTTGTTTATCTTTTTAAAAGATATTTTAGTTTTTGGAGGATTTTTAAAATGTGCTTTCAAGTTGATTAATGCAGTATTTTTTAAAGAACAATGCATTTACTTTTTTAAGATTTGAAATGACACAGACAAATCTATAGAGTTTATTTGAAAAAATAATGAATATATGTTTTCATTCTCATAAATAATAGAATATATATTGCTTTTAAATTAAAAAGATGTGTATGTACAAATCAAACTTTACTTGTTACTCCCCTACCAACTCTTTAGTTCTTTTTGACTTTCTCCTTATCTCTCCATATTAGCTTCAGAAGCTGTACTTCATCTATTAGTGTCTGATCATTTTTGTAGGTTTCTATATCTTTTTTTAGAATTAATTTTTTTATTTATATATACATTTCACAACTTTGTAATCTCAAGGGTTTGCCCCCCCCTCCCTCCCCTCCCTTCCCCCAGGTTTCTATATCTTTTCTTTTACTTAAAATATTAGATTGATACCAGCAACAGTGTAATGAAATCTAATAGAAAGTGAAGAAGGATTAATTTATAACTAGGGAATAAAAACATGTTTGTCTTTTCTTACACTTTAACTTAAATACCAAATAGATCAAACTCAAATTTTCTATTCTTTTTCTTTTAAGTAATGATTAAAAAACACATGAAATATAACATTTATTAACTGATAAATTCATTCAAATGATAGGGTTCTGTTTTTGCTTATTGCATTGGTAAGCTGATGATGCTACTTGTTGGATTAAAAATGTACTTTTTTTTTTTGGTAGAACTACCTGAAGTGTACATCAATATAAAAGAGGCTAGAATCCTTATTTTAAAAGTTTAGTACTAATTTATACATCTGAAATGGATATTGACTAGTATAAAATATTCTTTTGTCAAGTTAAATAAAGATTGGACTATGGACTTGATAAAATGAAAAATAAGTTAAACATTTTTTTAACTAGAAACTTTTAAATATATTTAAGTTTATATTTACACTAGTCTGCTATTGAATTATGAAAACTCTTAGAGGAAATCAAAAGGTAAAATTAGAAAAATTTGCCAATCCAAAATATATCTCTTTGGCATAAGTATTCTACTGATGGATGAGGTTGCTCTTTGGTAAGAGCCATTTACATATATAAAAGGTAATCTATGTAAGTGTATCTCCTGACCTGAACCTGGAAAATTTAATCTAATCTTTTATGTTTTTACTTTTATCAGGAAGACCAAATCACTTTAATTTTTATTTTTTATTTTTACTTTTTTTCTTGTAGACATTTTCTTTAATCATTTTGTTGTTTATATAGACTTTAATTCTTATCAGTGGATATGTTTATTACTTAAATCTCCATAGCAGTCATACCTTTGCTGCATGTTTCCTGGTAATCTTCCATAACTGAATCCTCACCCACCTACTCCACCCCTAGAATAGTTTTATTGTCTTCAGTTGGAGGTATTTAAACCATTTTCTGAATTACTCAAATTATGCTGAGTTAAAATAATAATATATATTGTCATCATAATGCTATCAGATAACAAAAGCAACAAAACAGAATACTTTACTAAATTAAAAAACAAACAAACACCATGATGACATTGTCTTTCCTATTTCAAAGTTGGAGATTCAGTTCCAGTGAAGAAACCAAGATGGTGACATCAAACCTCCTCCAAAAGGTACAGCTTCATTATTTCTCAGCTTCAACTCTAAAGTGGCCTGAACCAGCAAGACTCACTTAATACGACAGCAATCACTTCAGATATCTCACCATAAAGACAGCAATGCTCCAAGTTCTCTTCAGTTCTCCAGACAATTCCCAAGATTTAAAGTTTCAAAGTAAAAACAAGTTTTCAAATATTATGTTTCCAAGTTAGCTTACACAAGTCACAGGTTTCTTCAGCATGCTTCTCCAGACTCTTCACCAGCCCAGGCTGGGAATGGAAGCCCATAGTATGTTTCCTTTTCCCTACACTGCTGCTGCACATGGCAGTGGCAGTTCCAAGGCTCTCCAGCCTCCTTGCCACAAATCAGCACTCCTTCTTCACCAGCTCTCTCGAGCCATGCTTCTTCTTAAATCCCCCCCTCTCTCTGTTTCTCTTGTGAGAAGGTTTGGTTCCCTTCTCTAAGTATCTGTGCACCAGGCACAATGGCTAATATTCTAATGCAGCACTACCATGCTGCGAGCCATAGCCACACAATAACACCACAGCACCCCTATCAATAATAATAATAACAATAAATTCAAATGCCACCTTGGGTTGATTACTATGATTTTATAGAATAATTTTGAAATCTTAGAGTGTGATACTTCCATTATTCCTTTTTTTCTGACTGACAGTATTTCTTTGATTTTTCAAGGTCCTTTGTGACTCCATATAAATTTCAACAATGCTTGTTCTATTTACTTGAAGTAGACTATTAACTTTGATAAATTAGTGACATGAAATTGATTATGCAGAAATAAATTCAGACTTTTATGGACTTTGTTTATGACAAAGGAATTGAGTATACATTGGAGAAAGGAACATTTCTTCAACAAATGGTATTTGGGTAAAGAATTCAGGGATATACAAAAGAAAGAATTTCATATTACATACAGTAATTTACTCAAATGGATTCATCATTTACATGTCATACCTGAATTCATAAATATATAGAAAAGAACATAGACAAAAATATGACATTGCCTCAGTGATATTTGGGGACTTGACTCCCATGGCAAGGGCAACAAAATCAAAAGTAAACAAGTGGGACCACATCAAGATAACAGCTTGTACACAACAAGGTTAACTGTCATTAAATCAAATGGCATCCCAGTGAATATGAGCATATATCTGTATACCATATATCCAAAAAGGACATAATTCCCAAGATCTACAAAGAACTCATACAACTCAACAACAAATGCAAAATCAATTGAAAAATAGGCAAAAGACATATATAGTTCTCCAACAACACATAGGCTGATCAACAAGCACATGAAAAAAATGTTATCACTTATGGTCAGGGAAATGCAATTTAAAATCACAATGAGATACTATTTTGTTACTGTGAGAATGACTCATCCGAAACTTCAAGTGCTATGGAGATTATGAGAAAAAAGAACTCTTCTACTCTGTTAGTGTTGATATAAATTGGTTCCATCTCCACGGAAAGTAATATGGAGTTTCATGAAACTATAAAAAATGATCTAACATATGGACCTACATTTCCACTTCTAGGTATCTACCTGAAAAATAAAAAAACACTAATTTGAACTAACATATAAACTGCAATGTTCATGGCAGCATTATTGACAATAACCAACCTTGGAAATATTCTAAGTATCAAAGGACAGGTGAAGGAGGTACAATGATATGTAGTGGTACACACACACACACACACACACACACACACACAATGGAATACAGTTTAGAGATACAAAAATATGAACTCTTCATCTGTGATAACATAGATGGAATTAGAGGGGTTTAACACTAAGTGAGATAAGTTAGGAGAATGATACTGAATGATTTCATTTACAGGAAAAATACAGAAAAACCAAACAGAGTCAACACCTCTAAAACAAAAGCCAATCCTTGAATTTGGACTAGCAAACTGTGCCCCCAGGAAGAGAGGAGCACAATGGATTATGGTGGAAGACTATGGATGTCTTGGTGGTGAATGTGCTATAGTTACATATATACCTGAAGAAGTAGGATCCAATATTTCTAAACCATATGCTGTGTGGCAAAACAATATTATCTTAATTAAAAAAAAAAAAACAATATAATAAATTTTAGCTTTTGTATTGCATGACATATGTACATCTGCTTGCTATACATATTTGAATTGGTTAAATAAATTTCTGTTTTAATTATTCTTAAGTTAAATACAACACTTTCACTAAATTAAAAATTCAATAAATTATTAAATTGTTTTTGTATTAAATGAAGTATATTGTATTTTAAACATCAAATAAATTTAACCTGCCACTTTAAGATATGTTAATTTTATATTAATTTTTGTATGAGTTGCATAAACATATGCACATAAGTTTTCCTATGGGTGTAAATAGAAGTCAAATGTTATGAATCGATGTTTAATTTTTGGTAAATCATTATTTCACATAACCACATAATTAGGAAAATTTATGCATTCTTTTACAGTGTTTCTAAGTTGTGAAATTTTCTACAGTGGATTTACTATATCTTTCTAAATGATGAATGTAAATAAAGTATAAAAATTTACTTATATACAACTCAAATATTATTTATTTGAATTCTTTCTAAACTGTACTTCCATTTTTACATACAAATTTAGATCCAAATTTGTATTTTGAAGCTACTAGACCAGAAATAATGGAAACCCCCCCCAGCATAGTAGTAGAAATGTATCTTTGTATATTTTGTATAATATATCATAAAATCTATCATTGACAATAAGTTTATTTTTAATTTTCTGTAATTGAATTTATATTGAGTTTATATCTTAAATCCTAAAATGTGTTCAACTTTATAGAGTGTTTTACAGACAGTTGAATTCTTCTCCTTTTATTTAAACAAATGTTTATCCATTATTCCTGTTTTCTGACCATACTAGATAGTTTCAAGGAAAAGTTGGAAAGAATTTTTATTCATATATGTGCTAGGTCATCTTGTACTTTGTAAGTGAGATGTAATTATTGTTATATCTATATTGTTATCTTGCAAGGACTTGGTATTAGTCACAACAATTTCCCATGTTAGCAATTGTTTTACTGACTTGTCATTTCATGGTTACTTTCCATTTTGTAAAATATAGCTATTATTTTAATTTACAAGCAATTTAGCATTTTATTTTATAAAATAAATAATAATGTTTATTCTGTATCTAGTTTGTTTGGGTATATAGGTTATGAATGCTACCCAAGGATGCAGGGTGGGCAGCATTAATATACCCAAGAACTAGTAGCACAAGATCCTGGATTTCAGTTCAAATATTACCATTCTCTAGATATCTAACCATAAATATGTTTTCTCTCTCTATTTTCCTCTCTCTCTCTCTCTCTCTCTCTCTCTCTCTCTCTATATATATATATATATATACAAGATACAGGATATATATGCATTATATTATATGTATTTTCCTTTTTTCCCCATCTACTAAGTAGTCAGAGATGAATTCTTACTCTTCTTTGATTTCCAAAAGAGCAAGTCATAAAACAAATGATGGATTTTGTTGTCAGTGATGGTTTTTAATCAGGAGCATTCCTTTCATAGTATTACAAAAGACACCAAAAAAAAAAATCCTTTAAAATATTGTTTCATTATCATCTTAAAACTATAAGCTTCCCAATGTTTATTGCATCTTATTTACAATAGATAGGGCATGTAAGCAATCAAAATACCTACTAAGAGAAGATGGAATCAAGAAAATATATCTATGGTCATAATCCCCTGGATGCACCTTAGCAAGGTCGGGTCTGGTTAGTGCTTGGATGGTAGAATGCATTGATTTGCTTACAGAATTCAGCCTCTTTAATGGTTTGCCGTTTCAAACACTACCTGATTACAGTAGAAAATACGACACTTTCATTCTTATGTCCAGTGAATATTTGAATATCTAAAAATAATATACTGTGGAAATGGTTTTATGCTACCTATGTAAAAAGCTAACTAGGTCAGCATATTGTAACTTTAGTATAGAAGGAAAACGGTGTGTTCCCTGTTTGAATCTCAGTTTTAATTGTTTTTATGCCCACATGCTGTGACTGAATGAACTATTTCATTTTATTGTCTCTCTAATATTACTTTAAAATATTCTACTATTATTTTTCTCTAAAACCAGAGCAACATAAAAGTCTGTCTTGCAGTTTCCACAGGGGCACTAGTTCAAGAGTTTGAAAAGAAAAAAATGGTTTTAATGTAGGTAGAGTTCTTAATATAAATACTACCCCCCCCTTTTATTTTCCTTTCCCATATAGCAGACCTACTTCTCAAGAAGGAACGTTCTGGTTGACAATATATATTTCAAATATTTTATGTTTATGGAAATAATTACTAAACCTGATATAGAAAAACAGTGTTTCCTTATATTTTACTAATAATTTCAAAAGGACAAGATACTAATAAAATTTATAATATCTTTATACAATCAGAAACATTCACGGTCCTATGAAGAAAAAAAATAATAAACACTCTCTTCCTTATCAGTTTGATTGACTTTTTAAAAAAAGGTCAAGAGATATTGTTGAAGGAGCAAGATTAGTCTTGAAAAATTATTCATTTCAGTTGTGGTTTAATCACAGTTTTAACTATTGAGACAACAATGCAGGAATTAAAGAACCCTGGAATCATATTCAGTGTTACTAGCACACATTTTGTAGTTAAAAGAGCATTTGAATACCTTCCTTGTGCTTTTGGGAAGATATTCTTCTCTGTAAATCGGGAGCAATATTATAAAAATTCTCGTCTAACCTAAAGAGGTAACAAAATGGAAGCTCCTCAAAGGGCTTTTTGTAAGGTATTGCTAGCTATTGGTAATTGACTGTCTAGCACTCTGCTACATCCAATAAATAGCACCTACTTTACAAGATGTGAGAAAGGTAGAAGGAAAAATTAAGACTGGGATTAAAAACTTTGATGTGAGTTGGTCAAATGGTTTTCATTTTCTATGTCTTTATTGACACCTATGAAGTAATGATGATGATTACTATACGTTACAGTTTCAGTTTTCTGTTACTACATAACCAGTTCATACAACAGGTGCCAATCATGAAGCCACTTTTTTTTCTTCTTTTTTTTTTTTTTTTCCGGTCACAGCTTGTCAAGTCAGAAATCTACATGAGTAAGCTGAGTTCCCTTCCCAGAATCCCATCTAATCCAGGGGTGCATTCTCATCTGGAGAGTCACTGGGCAAAAATCTGCTTTGAAGCTTTATCAGGTTTTTGGAGGAATTTATTTCTTTCCAGCTAAATGAGTGAGGGTCTTGACTTCTGCCTGTCAGGTGGAGACTCCTCTCAGGTCCCAGAGAACACTCAGGTTCTCTTGGGCACCTGACCCTCTCCATGCACCCTTTCACATTATACTGAAAAGAATCTCTTCTCATTGCAGATATAGAATCCTACACATCACAATGTAGTCATAATACAACATCTCATCATATTTACCTTACAATGAAAACTGATCAGTGGAGTGACATACTGCCCCATTTGCCATATTCTAGTCACTTATACCAAGTCTTCAATTCCCCATGTATTAAAGACTAAGGGAATTTGCAAGTGATTGCCTCACTAGTTGTTAGCTTAAATTACATCTGCTGCATTTTGTCCTAGGTCTGGGGAATATAAAATGATCATAATTTATAGTTGTATATGTAATTGCATGGACTCTTTCTAATCTTCAAATTATTATGCAAATCTTAGAAGACACTAGCTTTTGATAAACTATACTAATCAGGATTTATTTTAGTGATACCAAACCAAAATTTTAAAATAATATTCAGTCATCAAATTTTTTTTTCTAATTTTTGAGATGACAGATAAGTAGATAAGTGACAGCTAGTTACATGATCAATTGATAAGTGATAAAATCTTATAATTGTCATAAAGTATATGCATACATTTTTAAAAGATCACTAGAAATAATAGGTGATGAAATTCCAAGTAAAGCAAAAAAGAGAGGATGCTGAATTTTCTCAGTTTTGGCATTTACTTTAATAATTTACTTTCTTAAATATTGTTCTCCATGCAGGTGCAGTCCCTGAGTTCTCCCCATACTGTATCAAGGGTAGACCAATTCCTTGTGGTCTTTTCTCCCCTATTTTGATCCATGTGACTCCCACTCTCTTGCTGTTTGCCTTAAGTCACTTTGCAAGTTTTGTCTTTCTTCCTGATGCTTTTCTCAGTTTTCCTGTGTTCCAGTTATTAGTGCTAAGTGGAATCACTCAAAAGGAAAAGAAAATATTGGTTTCACTTATAGTTGAAACACAGCGTATTTTGCATTTTTAATATCTCATGCAACTTAATTGAATTACATAATGTCATTTTCACTGAATTAAAAAAATCAGAAAGTTTGACTTTGAAGATTTTAAATTTAACTATTAATAAAGAGAAAATGGTATTAAAATAAGGAAAAGGAAATAAGAAAAATATATGGATGCATTTTGATACCATTCCTTCATTAAGCAACTTTTTTTCATCTCACTGACTAAATATTTGCTTTCCCTTGATATTCCATTTAAAATATGAAGTTAATGGAAGAATTTCCAGAAACTACTTAAGCATTGATGTATAAAATAATAATTAATTCATTGGTATAGACTTCTTTATGTGAATATTAGAACTACCTCATTAAGGTATTAGAGTTGAAATACTAAGTAGAAACAAAAAAAATATTTTGTGATCCTGGATTTATTCAGGGAAAAGCCATTAAAGGAGAGTGTAAATAGACACTAATTGCTCTGGGAAAGAAAGTTATTTTCATTAAGATATCCCATTTATGATTTCAATCCATGAAAATATTATTTAAAGATAATACTTATGAATATTTTAAATTATTTCTGTGTTGTCAAATTTATGCTTTTTCTAATCTAATCCAATTAGAATATTTTTTCTTATACTGTGAACCGACAGAAAATTTTAAGCACCTGTGTTGTCTATTTATATATTTAATGCGTATATTAGTCATATATTCTTTCTCTAAAGCACTATGAACATTGTGCTTAAACATTGATTCTTATAGCATAATATATTTTTGTAAACCTGTACTATTCTAAGTTTTATTCTTCAAAGTAAAATGTGCAAAATATTTTAATGATGTGCGGAAAGAAAATATCAAAACAACTGTCTATACTGTTGTCTTATCTAAATAAGAATAAAAAGCAGTGCTAATGTAATATATGCAATGAAATGAACTGAAAGTGTCCATCAAATGTCATAGTACATAAGGTACACAGGGAAAAGTAGAAATTTTGAAAGTATGGGTGGTGGAGTATTTACCTTTCTTTGCTTCTACAGTTTTGCTGTTTACTTAGACCTGTTAAATAAATTCGGGTATTAAGTTATCTAGCTTTAAACACACTAATCATCAAAAATTGCACACTTTTAAAATATTTTCTATAAAGAAATGGTAAACCTAAAATTGCAATAACAAAGCAAGCTCAAGTATTAAATACTAAGACACCTGGTCAATTCTTTTACTCCAATTCTACTATGAGCATTTCATCAGTTCACATTACATCATATATCATGAAAATACATGAGAAATTATACACATTAAATATGAATTTACATTCTCACTAAAATGGACCTTATACATAGTGGACATTAAATTTTGTGTTATTGATTCCTTAGAAATTATATTTTCATCTACAATAAAGAAAAATATTGATAAATAAATTAATTTAAATATCTTAAATTAAAATGGCATTTATGCCTTAGATTATTTGTCATTTAAATCATTAACTGTAGTTTTCAAAGTGGGAAAAATATTTCTTACACTTTGGATATGAAATAACATGATAATGCTGCTTAGTTTACCTTTTATAATACTTACCTTTATATGTATTTTACAGATAGAATGCATTAATAGTATAGTGCCTATATGATTTATAAAAATATGCAAATACATGCAATTTTGTTTATTATCTTGTATATAAGATGTTTTTCTTGAGACTGATTTATATGAGAATAAATACTTGAAAATTTTTCTTCTGAATAAGCTGTCTTTATCTTTTCTGTACAGCACATTTAAAAATAGCCAATTTATGCATAACTATGCAGTACAAGATATATTATTTATTCACTCACAAATCCTTTGAAGAGCTTTTAAACTTTAATATTGCTTGAAAATTGTTTTGTCATTATCAGTTTGTTTTCTTGTTTCTGTACATTCTGATTATTTTTAGTTTTTGATGTTATAAAATCACTATTACCACTCCTCTCTCTCTAGATTGTTGAAGCCAATAATTTCACTAAATTCAACAATTTTTTTCACTTTTCAATCCTATAGACATGTATTCTCTTTCCTTTTCTTAAAAATTCTCTTTGTTTTCTAACACAATGCACTCCATTTTTTTTTTTTTTTTCTGCTTCCCTGTCTTGCCATCTTGCTAGGATTATTTATAGTCTACCTGGATAGTAAATTTTGGAATTATATGAGATTCACACAGTATGTTCAGCCTTTCAGGTACTCACTGCATCACATTATCTATTGAAATGATTCAACTAACACCAGATCATATACTACCAACAAAAAAGGAAATTATATTTTCAGCAATAATCTCCTTTCCTAACCCATTATACACATTTAACTCCCTTCTTATATATCTTTTTTTAAAATCCCTTGAACTATAGGGATCCTTTCTCAAAGCTAAGCTATAGACATCATCTAGTTCTCCCTGGCAACTCTCTAGAAAACCCTGTCCATAAACCATACACTGATTAATTCACTGGGCACTCTGTCTCCTCACTCTCAGGTGATAATTTCTTAATAGATATATCTAGAAACCTATTAATTGTTCTCTCTCTACACCTCTCCTCCAAGCCACCATTATTCTTTCTCAGTCAAATGTAATCATTTCATTTTTCTTTGAGATTGTAGTTATCTCAAGGCGCTGCTAACCCTTGAATTCTAAACTTAATACCTCAGGTGATTAATTTGAAATTATGGATTTTATCATGTCAGTGTTCATCATTACACTCCCACTGTTCAGAACTAAGTCTTGCAGAAGCTAAAGATTCAGTGTCCACTGTATTTTTAATCCTCCTTTACAATATCTTCATTTAATCCCAATTTCTTTGATTTCATTGAATTTCTTCAGTTACATGTACTATTCACACTCCTTCCCTGTATTCATTACATGACTGACTATTCCAGATATTCCTTGCTTTTTAACTTATTCTCCTGCTTCTAATATCAGATTGATACTTACCTACAGGAAAATTATTATTTGATCTCTATAGCTAAATCCTGTTCAGAATCACAGGCACACATGGTTCTTCATGACTGTTACTACAATGGTGATTTTATATTTGTGTAATTATTTGATAAATGCTTATCTTTGCCTATATCTTAATAGCAAGCATCCATATCTATCCTATTTCATTATCTTAAAAGAAACTTTTGGAAGTTGAATTGCTGAGTCAAAGGGAGACTTATAGTAATATATCCCTGTACAGGTATATTCCAATCAAATAGCAGAAAAATATTAATTTGTATTCTAGCAATCACACATGAATTTTTTACTGAAATAGAAAGTTTATATTATCCCCTCACATTATTAAAAGGATGAGGATTATTAATGACAATGAAAAATTATTCTGGATAAATGATAGACTTGTTAGAATTAGTGCCAGTATGTTAGCGTCTTGGGAAGAAGTGTTTTTATAATATCAATTAAAAGTGCTTTCACAAATATGCTTTCCTCAATAAAATAAAATAAATTTGTATCTCCATCAAGTATGCTATTGAGTCATTGGTATGATTTTAGATGGCAATAGTTGACAACCAAAAGATTAGACTTTAGTTTGGTTGAAATGAATACTTGTTATGTAAAAAAAATTTTAAAAAGGAAAGATTATATTTAAATTGTTTTTGTCAACTATTTAAGTTGTAAAACACCCCTTTTGTTATTTTCTGTAAACATAAATTTATGAGTCAGAATCACTTTCTTAACTCCTTAATAGCCAATAGCTTTATAAAGCTACCATGCCACTTCATTATTTTGCCATTTTATGTGCTCCTGATTTAATAAGAAAATAAATGGCCAGCAACTGAAGAAAACAAAATAAATTATCTGTAACTTCATGGCCCCAGTGAAGTGTCTTAGAAATCTTTTTATGAGTCTTTTATACCAGGAAAAATATAAAAATCAAAAAGATGTTGATTTGTGTAACTATATGTGTAGATTCAATTAAGATTGGTTACTGAATACAAAAGAAATATTTAAATACCACACTATTTTTATTAGGTTGATTTATATTTACATTTCAAATTATATTTAGATTCACAGGGAAGAAGTTTATAAACTGTCATTCATTTCTTAATACACTGAGAATTTCAATTAAATTAGTTCCTGGTTAAATCACCTTAAGATTAGGGAACATAATAATTTGCTTCTATTTAGTGGACTTCTGTTTTTTTTTTTTTTTTAATGGTGATTGTAATAAAATATCTAGATTGTTGAGGATTTAAGATAATCATATGGCATTTGTAATAAGACAGAATATGTCAAATCATCCTAGTGATAATGATGGGTTTTGTACAATTTACCCATTTGAGTGGCATGATAAGATCTTTATGTTTACTTGGATATGAAAAGGCAGAGGGGGGAACAAGTTCCAAATGTGAAAAGCAATAAAAGAAATTACTTTTTTATGAAACAGTATATAAAATTTGTTACTGATGATGGATTTATAGTAAACTAATTTGTGGAATAAATGAAGTGTAGAGATTGAAATGTGCTTGAAGTATTAAAACTTACCTTGCATTACCCTTTGTGCTTACTGATAATTTTGGGTGTTTATAGAGGCTTTAAAAATACTTTGATTTGAAAGCATTGTATTTGTAAGATTTCCTCATATTTTGGGAACTTCACCCATTCATATGACATTTTTATTTGTTATGCAGTGGTAACTCCCTTAATAAAGAGACTACTTCCTTTAAATATACATTTTTCTCAGAAATATTCTATTTAAAGAAGAAATAAAACTAGATTTGCAGAGAGTTTCATATTCCAGAGTTTCATAAACATTCATAACACATTCCAGAGTTTCATAAAGAGAGGGTTTGGTTTTAAAAATTCCAATAGAAACATCAATAAGTATGTAAGAATTACTAAAATACCATTTTGATACTTTTGATTTAGATACAGAGAAAATCATATTTTGCTATTGCTATAGTAAGAGATAATAGAAATTAAGACTTCCTAAGAAAGAAAATACTGATATAAATCCTAACAACAGAACTGCAAAACAGAAATGCGCATTTCAGGTTCCTCAATGAAAGCCCCCTGAATAAGGGACACATTATTTACAGTCAAAATCTGAGACTTTATTTTCTATAACTCCTGGTAGAAAGAACTGCCTCTCTCTTCCTCTGGAGGTTAAGGGATTATTTATAAAATAGAGATAGAGCTTTTTGACAAGCTCCACTTTTCCTTGAGTGATCTTCTAGACCTTCATTTTCCAACATGATAACTGTTATTCAATGTAGCCCATGTAGACAAGGAACAGTTAAATAGGACTTGAGACTAGATATGTGATCTGTATGATATATGCACTGGATTTTAAAGACTTAGTACAATAAAAATGTACGGTATCTCAATAAGTTTTACACTGATTGCATATTAAAATTTTATCACTTGTATATATTGTGCAAATAAAATGCATTTAAACTAATTTTGCTCCCCATACAAGTGATACAAGTATGACATCAAAAATCCACAAAGAACTCATACAACTTAACAAAAACTAAACAAAAAGCCCAGTCAAAAAATGGGAAAAGCTAAAAAGATGTTTCTCTAAAGAGGAGATAAAAATAGCCAATGTGCATATGAAAAATGCTCAGTATCACTTATAATCAGGGAAATGCTAATAAAAACCACAATGAGATACCATCTTAAACCTTACACCCTACACCAGTAAGAATGGACCATATTTTTTTAAAAAAAGGCAACAACAAATGTTGACATGGATGTGGAGAAAAAGGAACACTTTTACATTCCTGGTAGGAATGCAAACTGGTTCAGCCATTATGGAAAGCTGTATGAAGATCCACAGACTAGTGAAAATGGAACTAATATTCGATCCAGCAATCCTACTTCTGGAAATCTACCCAAAGGACATCAAAACACAAATTCAAAAGTATACCTGTACTCTTATGTTTATTGCAGCTCTACTTACAATAGCCAGAATATGGAAACAACCCAAATGACCCAAAACAGATGAATGGATCAGAAAGCTATGGTATATTTACACAATGGAATATTATTAATCAATAAAAAAAGACAAATTTGACACAACTGTAAAATCATGGATGCACCTAGAAGGAATCTGCTAACAGAAATAAGTCAGAAAGAATAATAGAAATACCAGATCAGATGCTCTCACCTGTATGTGGGATTTAGGTAAAACAACCAAAGGCCATGAAAAAGTTAAAACAAAGAAACTGACAGCAGAACTAAAGCATAGAGCAAGGAAAGGAGAGGGAGGATGAAAGTGGGGGAGGGATAAGAAGAGATTAAGAAGGTTCATGAGCATCAAGGCAGTGGAAGAACTTCAGTATATAACAACGTGTTATATACATATATATGTATATATATATATATACATATACACATAAGTATAATTAATAAACAATAAAATAAAAAATAAAATAATTTTGCCATTTTTTTAACCTGTGACTTTTTGAATTCTTAAAATACATGCAGGTCTCATACTGTGTTTTATAAACATGTACTGTAGTAGAAATGAGTTATGCAAGGTTTTCCTCTTTACATGCTGAAATCTTCCTAATGTATTTAAGTCTTTTGGGATTGAATGAGTGACAGGGAGTAGAAAAAGCAGTTATAATTAAAAGACTTGCAGTGTTGGTGTGCAATGAAATTACATACAGTGTGTGAATAATTATGAAAAACAGTCAACCATCCATTGAAAAGAGGTATAATTGATAACTTATGAGATCATTTCCTGTTTATACCTGAGGAGGGTGAGCTGAAATCAAAGAAAGGAAAATAGATCACGAAGATAAGAAAGTCTGAGACAATTGGAAAAAAAAGTTAACATGCAGTCCTGTTAGAATATGGCTCATGAATCCAATGAGACTAAAAAGAAAAGCTTGTTTATTTTTGAATAGAAATGGTGGGTAGGTGGAAAGTTTTGCTGTGCTTCTGGGTCCTTGCAAATTCTTGTGGATAATTTGCATGAAAATGAATATGCATTTTAGACACAGGTTTTTTTTTTTTTTTGCCTGTGGAACCGCAAGCTCTCATTGTCCAGGGTACCACAGACTCAAGCAGTCCCCAGCCTCAGCTCCTCTGGTAGCTGGGATTACAGGCGCACACCACCACGCCCAGCTATTTTTTGGAACTAGGTCTCGCTATGGGCCCGAGGTAGGACTCGAACTGCGATCCCTAACCCCAGCAGCTTCATAGGCTGAAGCTTACAGGCACAAGCCACCGTGCCCGGTCTCTAGATGCAGTGTACTTTATATGCAATAGATGCAGAATAAAATGCAGGATGCATTTTAGAGAACTTTCTTCTGAATTCCTGTCTTAAGGAAAGAAGAAGTAAAATAGATATACAGTGGACACTTTCTAACATTTTACAACCTGATATTTTTGTTTTTGTTTTTCTCTCTGGGATCTCATCATCCAGAGGATTCTATGGTAACTTCTTAGACTTAATGGTTCATTTTAACACCAGAGACAAAAGGCTTGTTTTCAAATATTTTTCTTCAATTTTTTAATCTATTATATGTATTTTATAAGTAATTTGTAAGTAATTTAGATTTTTTTTAGCCACCAAGAATACATAAAATAACCTCAGGGGGAAAAAAAGGCCTCTTTCAATAATTGCTGATCATAGTTTAAATATTTCTGAAAGTAATTTTTATTTTATTTTACAGATTCCATTTCTTCATGTGCATAGTTGATTGTGTCATATGCTTAGAAATATTTGCCATGCAAAGAGTTGTATTTCTGGGGTAAATTATTCTTAAATTGGATGCTTAGAACAAATTCTTTTTTGTTTTAACTCAACAGATTTTAAGTTTCTATTGGAACTATTGTTTTCTATTGTGTGCGTGCATTGCTCTTTGGGGTTAACTGAAGTGTCTTCAGTTTGGTTACTTATATAATCTTTAGGTATATCTATTAGTTTATCGTCACAACTGTCTTCAACTTCCTTTTTTTTCCATTTCCTAAGTAATCACCATTTTCTGATGCAGTTATTTCCACCATTTCCCAAGCACTCATCATCAATCCCATCTTCTTTTATCTTACCTCTTACTTGATTGTGTTAATCCAGAAACTTCACATAGGTATCTTTATAATGGTGTAGTATATTTTCCCTGTACAAAATTATTCAATTTATTTTCCCATTCATTGCCTTCTTTTGAAAGCAGTTTTAGATTTTCCTAGTAGTAAGAAAAAAATTGCTAAAATATGTTGTAGTACTTTCTTATAGTGACAGCAACTTGAGATTGTGTGTATGTGTTTTTGGTTGCATTTTGTAAAGTCTAAATCCTTCTTGAAATATCAGTTTGTACTTTTCATAAGTGGTGAAAATTCTGTTATTTTTTTAAAAATTCATTCTGAAGTCTAAGTAAAAAAAAGTTATATTTCTGGGGTAATTTTCATTTGTTGATAATATTTGTTATGGTTTGCTTATTCAGTTTGCTTTTTTTGAGGATTTTGTGATATATATGATATGGTGAACTCTAGTTTTCTTTTTTGATATCATTGTCCTGTTTTAGCATTAGATTTATACTCTCACAGGATGAGATTTAATGAGTTCTTTCTCTGTTAATTTTTAGAAGTCTTTTTAATGGATAGATTTAATTTTTCTTTAAATGTCTAGTAAAATCACCAGTGAAGTAATCATGACATAGGATTTCCTTTTCAGTTTTTCTTCTTGTTCTTATTACTAATTCATATTCATTTTTTCCTCCATTATGAATAGTGATCTCATTTTTCAGTCTTGCTGTTAGTAATTTGAGCTATCTTATTTTTTATTCATCCAAATTAAGATTCATTAAGCTAAAGTAACAAATTTTGCATTTATCAACAATTTTATTGCTTTTCTTTGATTTCTAAATTATTACTTTACCCACCAAATATCATAACTACACAAAAAGATTTAAAGAATGTCCTCAGTGATTTTTAGTCATCTTTTGAAAACAGGAAAATTTTTCCAGCTTGCTTTTTACTTCAAGTATTTTTCTAAATAAATACATGTACTGTGTTATTATACATAGAAATACCATAAATTATATTTTAAGTTATATCATTGGTAAATATTTGCAGTTTATTCAAATTGTTGGCAAAACTAATAAGCAGCCTTGTAAACATGTTTTTGCTTAAATGTGTTAATACAGCACTAATTAAAAATATTAGAAGTGTTTTACCCTCAGTTTATATCCATGGGGTAGAATGCTTTATTCTCCACATTCTTAAGGATATTGATGGTTTTGTTACTCAAATTGAAAGTAAGTATGGTAGAAGTAAATGCTTACTTGTTTAGTAATACAGAGTTGCAGAACAGATAGTGAACAGTTGAACAGTGGTCAATATAAATTACATAACATTTTTCCAGAAGAAATGACAATGACAAATTCAAAATTCTGGACTTTTGATAGCGATAATCAAGGAAAATAAAATCACTTTGCAGATGAAATAAATAAATATTGTTCAAAGTGTTTTGTTAATGAATGCAATATTTCATCATTCTTTCTATTCAGAAGGAACTCTTAATGTACAAAACTAGAAGCACTGCAATATTGGATTTATACATAATTATTTAGAACATTGAATATATTAAAAATGGTAAAATACATTTCATGTTAATAGAGAAAACATGGCATTTTTGAAGGTAAATATAAGAAAACAGGCATATACTGAAAAAATATGATTGTTTACCTATACTTTCTTAGAACCCCCTTAATAACTTCATGGTTTTGATGTGTTCTCTTTGAGTTGGCAGAATAGTTTTGGCATATAAATAAGCTATATATTTTTTAAAAAGTGACTTAGTAATGTTAAGAAATAACTACATTGTATATAGTATGTATATTTAAAATCATTGATAGATATCTTTATATTTTGCTACTTTTTTACTGTTAAAATTCTAACATAAACATGAAGTGATAAAATGACAATAAGTTCTTATTTACAGGAAGTATAGAAAGAATTCTCAAGAGATAAATTTCTAGAACTGAATTGTACATTTTAAAGATTAAATAATGACAGGTAATCATAGACACATGTCATGTACAGAATTGATAGATGACTTGTCAAGTGTGGTGTTACTTTATGCTCCCTAGATGTACTTAATTTTTTGAAAATGCTGTGTGTTTACACAACATTTATAAGTCACTATGCATTTATTCTCATACTCACACACATATATTAAAATTACACTTATAATTATGTATATGATGCAATGTTTCAATATTTAAAATATATAATATATATAAATATATTTAAAATATATAAATATTTAACATATATAATCACAAATATTATTGGAGCAAAAATAACGAGAATATGCTTATCTCATACATATTTGTATTTTGTAAAGTTATTCACATATCTCTTTTCCTTTTTGCCTTTCTCAACCACTCACCTTTTAACAAATTTCTCTTAACTGACTAAGTATTACATATTACCAAAAAAATATTTTTATGCTAAACTATATATGGATATAGTTATATCTAATATGTAACATATGCACCTATATATATAAATACATTACATTAGTCATTGCTTTTATACAAACAATATAACATTATATAATGTTATACTGCATATGCAGTTTACAGCATCTTGTTCTTCTTCCTACTCCTGTACATATAGATATGAAGATATTGAATCACCTTAATTCTTCTAATTTGCTTTGTGATATTTCCACATATGAATAATGTAACGTGCATCCAATATTTAACTCTCACTTCCTTTGAGAACTTTTGGTCAATATGAATACTATTTTAATAATAGTCACATATTTATATTCACATACTTTGTTATTAACTATCAGGAATGCAGTTGAATATGCTTTTTATTTTTAATAAATGTCAGATTAGCTTAATTTTGCTTGTGATTTAAATTCCCATATATTTTAATTAATATATGTTGTCAAGTACAATTATTTGTTATACTAAAGTGCCAAAAAGTTTAATTTTGATGAATAACTTCTCTGTTTTCCTACTAGTACAGTTAATTTTATAATTCTGAAAACAACTTTCCTCTGATTTTTAAATTTATATTTTAACTACCCTTTTTTCAAAAGGATAGGGTTTTTACAAAACCCTAGTTTTGTAAATTTATTTTCTGATAGAAAGATAACGATGTTGAGTCACATAAGTACTGTCCTCCATTAATTAAAATATCTTCATTATTTATTAAAATATCATACATAAATTTGATTCATATTTCTAGTATTCTACATTTGTTGTTTACCTATTTTTTCTTCCTATAATAGTTGAACATGATCTGATTGTAGTGGTCTTATGATTTTCTCTAGGATGTAAAGCAACTCTTTTTTCTCTCCCTTACTGTTTCTTAAAAACTTAAGCATTGCTTTATCAAATTCAGGGGCAAAAACTGCTGAGGTTCTTTATTAGCATCACATCATTTATTAGTTTCACATTATGAGCAGTTTTCTAACACTATATTAAACAGCCTCAACTAAATTGAGGTATGCCTTTACATTTTTGCACTGAAAAGTTTGATATGATAAGATAGTAACATTAACTAACTTATAGTTATTTATGGTATCCACAGCTACAATGGCTAATAAATAAATAAGTGAACTATGTTCTGAAAATTTAATAAAAGCCAGTGCTGGACTCTAGGAATGCATCACTATAAACTGTTTAATTGACAGCCTAAGGCACTGAACGTATTTCTAATGATAAGCAAAGGACAGGCTTAGGCAACTTTAAACTATTTTCTAGGAAATAGACAAGAAAGGATGTCTTTACATAATGTATTTCACAGAGTTTAGTTAAGTGATGGCACTGGCTTTTGAAACAGGATGAAATTAAAGCAGGTAGATGAAAGCTAAAGACAGCAAAATTGGGAAGAATGTAACAATGCTGATAAGGTTTTGAAATATATTAATATTGGTGAGAACCCACTTACCATAAATTGGAGTTGCTGTGCATGTAAGGAAAAGATATTTACATTAAAACAATATGTGAGTGCCTGATTATTGAATTTTTTAATCCAAACTTATCTTTCATTTATTTTATTGAAGTAGCATTGCATTATGAAATTTATATTATCAGTGGTCTATTTTCAAGAGTTCTTTAGTAAACAGGACAAAAATTATATTTTACAAAGTATTCTGGAGGCAGTGTTAAGAATGAATTACATTTTAAATTTGAGTAGTGGAAATCAGTATTTAAGCTGATCAGAGAATGAATTAAAGTTTTGGAACTGGCATCTGGAGGAAACAGATGTGTTGCATTCTGAAAGAAAAATTGGACTTTAGTGTATTTCATTGGAGATGTTTTCTTTTGTCATGTCACCTGAACCTATAAAATTTTAAGGCTATGTCTATCTAATGCCAAAACTTGTCATTTAAAATTGGCCAAGAAGTCAGTATTAAATTGTTTTTATACTGCAAATTATAAGAATTATAATACCAAAAATATTAAAATCTTCTAGAGTTATCTCTCCAATCAGTATAATTTGCTCCTGTCCAATCTTCTGTTATCTGAAAGTTCCATTTCTGTGCAAGATTTCCTTCATTCTTTAAGAAGTCACTTCCCAATAGAAGAACTTTTGTACTGAGTAATGGTTTTGCATGAATATTAGCAATCTGATATACTTTTTGGGTGTTTATGGGGAAGAGGAACTCCATTGCCACATTGTCTTGTGTTCTACTTGACCAATAATAATTCCAGAAAATGCATTTATTCCTTCAATACAGCAACACAACTTCAAACCTCATTTTGAAGATAACTTTATACCAACTCTTATTTCTTCACACTGAAAATTTTTCTATAACCTTTTTTTTAATTCAGAATGGAAATATGGGAATTAGAATTGAACCTATTACCCATACAAATTCTATTAAAAAGCTCATTACAGAAGGAGGATAAGAGGGAATAAAAGAAAGGGAGGGTGAAGAGAGGAAGGGAAAAAAATCATAATTTCAAGTTAGGAATTTCATTAATCACTATAACAGTCACATACCTATCAAATTTATGAAGTGGAGAATTTGCAAAGGGAAATGATAGTAGATCTTTGTCCTTTGATTAACTGATTAAGATTTCCTAAGAATAATAGTTCCATCAAAAGAAAAGATGTTTCCAATTTATAGAAGTATTATCTCCTATGGAAGTTTCTTAATATCTTGAGATGCATGGAATTTCCAAAACTTTTAGGTCTAAAGGGTATAATCCAAAATATATGAAACTAAACAAAGCAAATAATCTAAAATTGTCAAGGGTTTTAGATCTCAACTATTCCCCTCCCAAAGAATGCTTACAACTATGTGAATCAAAATAGAAAATTATAATATATTCCTATCTCATCTAAAACAATGGCATCACACTAATGAATATATTTCCCTCCAAAAATGTAAGAGTTGAAGCATTTAACATTACTGATTCATTCTTATGAGATGAAAGCTCATTTCTGAAGCAGTAAAAATTTTCCATTTCTGTTAAATGGTTAGTATATATGAGCGTTTTATTTTCTCTCATACCTCCTTATTATCATAGGATTCCTGAAAGTGACATTATACTAAAACTGTACCTTTAATATTCCATTTCAAAGGTATACTTTTTATTTCAATGAGACAAATGTATTTTCAGAAAGTTCTGACTATATAGTGAGACATTGTATCTTTCATTAAGATAGTGGCCATGTCTCACTTATGTAAAGAATATAGGAAAACAAACAAACAAACAAACAAACAAATGAATACAAAAATCTAGAAACAACCAACAGAACTGAACCATAAAGGAAGAGAGGGAGAGAGGGAAGAAAATGAGGCAGGTGGAAGGCACAAAAGATTAAGAAAGATGGTTAATTGGTGTTAAGGAAATGGGAGAACCTGAGAGTATACAATGATCAATGATGTAATATATATATATAATACTTTTTAAATGATAGTGGCTATATTAATTATCATAAACCATATTTCCTGGGGAATTACTCTTATTGAAAATAATGGGGAAGATTACTGAATACTTAGTAAGTAGAAAAGTCTATAATTGATTAAATTAGGCAAACATAATTTGTGAAATTTATTTAATCAGTTTTATTTATTTCATGGGCTAAAGTGAATTTTATTCTTAAAAAGACTGAGTATTCAATATTTAATATTACATCAAAAATAGTGAAGATATAATTAAAGAAAAGAGTACATTTCCAATTATCAGAGGTATAAATTAATGAAGGGATAAATTTATTGCCTTTTATTTTTTCTAGTTCAAGAGCATATAGAGTGTTTTAAATAAGAAAAAACAGTGAACATTGAATGTTCATTGAACATTGAACATTGAAAAGATAAAAATGAAGATATTGCAACCTGATGAAATAAAGGTTATGATTACCAAGAATACATAGGATGTAGCCAGGAATATTTCCACTGGCCTCCTTCATAAATATGGCAGTCAGGTATCATATTGTTCGTTTACTTGATCAGTCAGCACCCAGGCTACTTCTGCATTTTTTAAAGACCATTTGCATTAACTGAGCTTCTGAGGCTAATGAATAAAAACAGAATGCCAATTTTATTTACAACATGGAGTTTATCTGTCATAGAAACCATATGTTCCTTTCCTTCAGGTACACTACAAAAGGGATACCTCATTTCATAGAGTAAGTGGTTGTATGGGTGTGGTATAGAACAAAAGAAACTACAATGATAATATTGTCTAATATTATTATTTATCCATTCCAAAATAAAGTCAGCTACCCTAATGCCCAACATTATAAATTGATAAGACAAGAACTCATGCTCACAGGTAAAATGTTCATATTTCAAATACAAATTATTGTCTTTGTTATTCTTCTTACTTATTTTTGTTGGATAAGGAAAAAATGACTTTGGAGTGCCATATTGTTTGTAAAGAGTTTAATTTCTTCAGATCATAGTCCATATCTGTATTAGGTATATTTTCAGTGTACTAAAGATTATGTGAATGTGGTATCAATATGCCAATAATCACATAAGTGATTATTGATGAAATCATAAGGGAATGTGAACCAGAAAAGAGATATGTAGCAGATTTTAATAATTCAACACTGATATGTAAATGATACACTCAAAAATAGAATTAACTAAAAATTAATTTTAACAAGATTATGGATTAGAGTCAAAATACAAACCTGTATTTTCCTATAAAATCTACTCCCTAAATTCTATACAAACCACTCTCTATTCTAATGATCCTTTGAAACCTGTTCTACAATATATTGTTAAATTTGCTCATGTTTAGTTTATGTAAGTGTGACTTAGTATTTATTACAATATGTAATTTATATGTATATAAATCAATGAAATATTTAGGTTGTCTTTATTTGGATAATTGGGTCTGTGATTTAGAAATATACCCAAGAAAGCATTTATTTAGATTGTAGTATGAGTCAGGCCCACAAATAAGAGTTGGTTTCAATACATGTTCCATCAGATCAGGTCATCAATTTGTTTTTAAGTATCAAGAGGGAAGTGATCTGAGTCTTAGGTAATTTATATTGAAACTTTTGAATTTGAACACAATTTGAATTGTCTAAGACGAGAGTCTCAGACAAAATTTTTGAAGTTTGATGTCTATTGAAACTATCAGAATATGATCTACCTGTTCCTTTCTTAATCATTGATAAGGAAAATTTTCTCCACTGAATGATTTAATGATCAAAGTACTACATAAGCATAAATATTTTGATTCTTTAAGAAATGAAAATGAAATAACATCTTTGTTTCCATTACATATAAAATGTGAATATAGTTTTAAAATAATGTCTACTCTGTAGAATTTACACTAAAAGATATAAAAATCCAATAAAATTAGTATTCAAAGTAACTCTACAATGATACATGCAGTTGTTTACATTTTTCTGGTAGAGCATCTTTACCAGCATATTAAATTAAACTTTCATGTTTGATGTTCACAAGAAATAGTTCAACGGTGTACTCTAGGGGGAAGTGGCATACAAAAGAGTTTCATTAGTTTTAATGATACCTTAAAAATATGTCTCATTTTCCCCAAAATAAAGGAAATTGGAAATACCAATGAAAAAAAATAAATTTACTGAGCTTTCTAGCATTCAGTTTTATATTAATAGAAATGGATAGCACTGAAAAAAAATATCATTAATGAGTATTCAGAGTAAATGATGCAATACAGAATACTAACAGATCTGCTTTTGAAATTAGATGGAAATTATACAGCTGAATAAAACCAGTTATATAAATTCACCTTAGAAAAGCCTGAAAACTCAAATATGAGTAGCCAGTTCTAGTCAGAGCTAATGTGTTATATAGCTTGCTATAAGCTGTATTTTACGTGGCTGTAGATATTTTAAAAGAATTTTTCCAAGACTCAGGGTTAAAAGATGAATTTCACTTGATCTTAATTTCCATGAGCAACTCATATAATTCTTCTATGTTGGAAATGTTCTTAAAGAAAGAGCAGCAGATACTCAGAAGAATATTACCGGAATCAGAATTGGAAACCTCTAAGTTTTCATCTCTGTGACCTTTCCTTGTCTAAGGCAATCTTGCTTCAACAGAAAGTGCTAGAAATTACAGGTAATTTCTCTAAATCACTACTCGTTTCTGGATTAAGTGAGTACTTTTAAATAAAGTAATGTCTTGAAGATCAATAGTACCATGCAGTTTCTGCCATAAAAACAGTGGAATATAGGCGGCAGTGAAATGTTAAATCACTCCAGCAGAAGACCCTCTCTTCCTGTGAATTCAAGTAACTCTTGATCTAAAACTTTCTATACCACTTCTCAAACTACTGTGTGTTTGGCTAAGTTGGTACATATCTTTTCTTAAAGAATACATTTCTATCTCACCCAAAACAGTACCTTAGGTATAGTTGATATTCACCAGAAATTTATTGCTTGGATGAATGAAAAAATAACTGAATTTATAAAAGACTTTAAATCCTGACACCAAGAAGACCTTTTTAGAGAGAAATATGATCTAATAAGTTATGTCATAATAAACATAAGGCATTCCTTAGATTATAATAGCTCATTTTAATTTTAAGAGAATACTTTGCATGCATGTTGATCTTATAGAACACAATTAAATTTTTTTATTGAGTGAACAGGAAATTGAATGAATGAATACAACTCATTACTATGATATATAGAAAAATTAGAGTTTAATATTTTTTATAATGTGTTGCAGTAATTAACTACTATATCCTACAATCAGTTCATAAATATTACTTTAATAAGCAGAATAACATTTGGCTTAGCTTTAATTAAAATCTAAATCCCATATCATTTTCCTAATTTAACAATGCAATATTCTACACAAATTATGGAAGAATTAACTTTATGTTTCAGAATCAAATATAGAAAGATAGGAAAAGGAAGTTAAAAAAATACAGGTCAATGGGGAAGATGGGATACAAGCCTTTCACAGAATAATGCAGAAAAAACTGTAGTAGAAAATGAACTCAAATATAACACACATTTCTTATACAGTATTCAGGATCACACATATTTTTATGGTGTTAATGACAGCTTGCTTGCTAACTTTTGAACTCTTAAATTTCATGGCCTTAAATACTGAAGTGAGAGATAAAAATATTTAGAAAAATATTCATATAGTGGATAATTTAACCTATTTTATCTAACATCTGCATATTTATGGATCTGCATTCACTATGTTTTTTGCCAGAAAACTTGTCATGGCTATTCAAAATAAAACACAGGATATAAAAAAAAACACAAAAACACAAAAAGAAGTTTAAATTAGATTCATTGTATTACTGATGAAGCACTCTTGTTATATTCCACTGCTTTGAAAACAGATGATATTCAAATCATTTACATCCACTAAATCCTGATCAATAAAAATCCAAACTCTACACTGTCAAGGCACATAAGTTACCAAGTATTATGAAAATTAAGTTGTCCCTATACTCAAACAACCTTTTGATAGGCCTATTCCCAGGGGAAACTTTGTTAGATTTAAACTAATACAATCATTCTAAGATCACTAGAAAAAGTCTATCCATGTCGGTTCTGTTTGAATAGTATTAAACTAGCAGTATATTCCAATTTTTACTTTTTGAAAATATTATAACAAACTTCTTATCTTTACAGCAGATTAAACAAATTCTTAGAGCGGGATAACTGAACTTCTCAGTGAATAGATGCTTTAATTCAAGACAATCTTTTTATTTTAAGTAATTGCTCTCTAACCAGGATAGTAACATTCAAATTAATTGTTGTGTAACTAGCTATGAATTGTAAATATTAATAAGTACTTGATACTTCCAAATGTGAACATAATTGGCATTCACTAAAAACTCTATAGTTAGTATAATGAATCATTCATCTATTTCATAATTTGGAAAGAAAACCAATATTTCTGACAAGTGTGTTTTAGATAATCAAGTGGGCTTGGATAGCAAAACGCAGGTCAGTGGTTTTCAAGGCATGATTCCCAGACCAAGTGTCTCACCATCATCTGTGAATTTATCAATGCAAGAATTTGGGGGTAGGGGAGAGTAGATCTTGAAGTCCACCTAAGATTTACTAAATCTTCTTGGGGTAGAAACATAGAATTATGTGTTTTAAGTATGCCAATAGATTCTGAAGCAGAGTAAAGTTTGAAAACAACTGGAATAGATAAATATGTAGTTAATATATTTTATCCTCTTTTAATAGAAGGAACTGAACACTGTAAATATCAGGCTGGCTATATCCCACAGGACTCAGAGTAGTTCTGACACGGAAGGGTCAATAATCAAGACTGTCCAATCATCATCTGTAGAAAATGAGCCTATATTATGGAAGGACTTTGAGTCAGAGCTAGAAAAGGACATTTAAACAAAATTAGCAAATCATAAGAATCAGAACAAGAATAAGAAAACTAAAATCTATATTTAGGTTCTGTAACAGTGTGCTATCTATTAAAAAGGGTAGATTCCAGGACAAGACTTGGAGAAAGAGACTTATAGGAAACACTGGGATCAAGGAGACACATGAAGAAAAACCTGCTTGTTTCTTGATTTTGGATTTGAACCAGGGATTGAGGGACTTGGAAGGAGATATGTGAAGTTGAGATGATGAAGATGAATGGGTGAGAGAGAATGTAAGAATGCTTAAGAATGATCATCTTCATTTGTACTTTGAATTTACTTTTTCCAGATTTTCCTCTTGCCCCATTCCAATGGTTCCTCTCAGAAGGGACCTTTGACTTGTGGCAGGTTTTCAGGCCTCTGTAGCCTTGTTTTGGTACAATCCTGTTTGATTGAACATTTATGCATGAGGGGATGGGTAATTATGAGTGTTTCCTTAGGAAGCCATATTCTTTGTCTTCTCTCTACATACACTATTCTATTAAAGTACTTCCACACTAAAATTATACTTGATCTTTATGTCCTGAACTATAGAGTCCATTTGGAGTATGCAAGTTTGGGCATATTCCTCAGTTTGCATTATAACAGATCTTGCAAAGAAGTTGCAAAAGAAATGAAGCCATTATAACCTGATAAAATTATGGGTTTTGGGCACAGATTGTTCAATATGGACCTTAAGAAAATCACTTAACTTTAAAAGTCCTCATTTTAAAAATACAATACTACTTCTACAATTATTATGAGATTGAATAACAATTGTTCATATGAAATGGATTCCTACTATGTGCCAGAAATTGACAGCTTTAATGAATTCTCCCAGGTGATCTCAGAGTTTGTAAGATTGTTATTAATATTATATTCAGTTTAAAGTGCTAGGAACTGCAACTTGGCTAGGTTATTTCATAAAGCTGGTAAATCATGGAAATGAGATACAAACAGGAGGAAAATACTGAGTTTATCTTCTACAGATAATAACAGTTCAGACTAAGCACATCCCTTAAAAAATATAAAGGGGAAATTAATGTTGTATAAATCAGTCTGAAGAAATATTGATCAATTAATAAGACCAGAAGTTGTTTCTCATACATCAAAGTGTGATCTGTTTCAATGATACATTTTTAAAGATAATAATGAAATGAGAATTTGATCTGAATGTTATTGCATTGATTATCTTCAACATGATTAATGTGAAATTCCCTTTATTGTATATGGAAGATTATAACACACTTATAATTAAGTTGTTAAATAATATCCATGGTAATAATAATTGTGTATGTTGGATTTGAACATCTATGTCTAAGAAAGTGGTTGACAGATAATTTTAGTCTTGCTTTGTAAAATTAAAAACTTGGAAAACAGGGAGGAGAGACAGAAAGATAATACCATAGAAATTCCAGCTGAATAAAAGTCACCAAAGACATTACTGTTTCTTATTTTTTAGTTGAGAATTTTGCCTTTAGTCTACCAGTGGTATATAAATATTAGTGAGCAGAAAACGATGCTACCATAGCAATCATCAATATTTATGCTTAACTCTTATGAATTAAACCATTATGAAAATAAATTCACACAGATTACTTAGGAATTATTTACCAGTTATTTAACACTATTTAACAATAGTCTCTGAATCTGAAAACTATGATCAGGTGATATGTTCAGAGAGCTGGAGAACAGCTGGAATATACTGAAAAATAATGTAAGCAGGAGTGAAATCTCAGATCTTCTTGAATGGAAATACATTCCTGGAAAATCTGTACAGAAGAGGGCACTCCAGCTCTCTAACACAGTGGAAATGACCTCAGGGCTTTTAATAAAGTTACCAGTGGAAATGGGCCAAAGGATAATGCCAGATTCTTTTTGCTGCAGCTACTACCATTGTATTCAAGTAGCAAAAACAAATGTTGATGGCAAGTTGGCAATGATTTGCACATATTATAAGAAGCTTTGTAACTTGCTATCCTTGATGACTGCCCTCCCTCTTCCCCTTCCCACTGCTCTTACTGAGAGAGAGTACAACAGAGACCTTTGCTCAGATTCACAAATCCTAAGGCGAATATGACATTTTTTCAGCTTTTGGCAAGTTACTTAATCTCTTTCTGGCTTGCTTTTCTCATTTGAAAAATAAGGATAATAATATGCTTTTCTTTTCCAGTGTATTGGTGAAGATTAATGCATTTTGAAGAACTTTCAGTAGAGAAAATGAAGGAACCTAAGCTGTTTGTGTACAGGATTGTATTGTTTCTCTTTCTTTCCAGTAGTAACATTTTCTGTTCAGGGGTGTCATGAAAAAATTATTTTCCAGACTTGTTTCTTCTGGATACTATTTTCTAAACTCATTTCTTCTGTGTAGCTATATATATAAAGTGATAAATATCTCATCTCGTATTTTATATATATATATATATATATATATATATCACATATATTTTTAGACTCATTTCTTCTGTCTAGATATTTATAGATATATCTAGACAGAAGAAATGAGCCTAGAAAAAAATATATATGTTTGACTATTTGGCTTAGTAGTGAGTAGTCTACACTAAAAATCAAGATTAGTGGTATATGCTGTTTTTGCTACCAAGCATCAATTTTCTCTAATTTTCCTAACTACAACGGAGCTTCTTTTAGGAAATTGCCTCTTTGCCACTCTTAAATTCTTGGCAACTCTATAATTCAATGTATCCTGCACTGCTTTTCTCAAAAGAAGTGTACTAAGTTAAAAAGCAATCTGAGATTCCTCTGATATTCTGAATCTTTCTCAAAATGTAAAAAGACAAGTAAAAGAATAACTTTTGGTTGTTCTTATAGGCTATACATAGCCTGTATTCCAGTTGTTTTTTGAATTTATTCACCTGTCAGTTTTCCTGATTCTGATTCATCAAATATCATTGCAATAGAAAATTGATGTAAAGTAACCCAAGTCAATGAATCTTTTTTCTTTTCTTTCTTTCTTTTTTTTAAGTAGAAAACCAAAGATTATAGGGAAAGTTTCCTGGCTGAGGTTAATAGTAAAAGACACCTAGAAACAACAATTATACATGAACATTCTACAGAAGTCAAGTTACCCACCTGTACATCTGTAGTGATAAATAAGTACAAAATCCAGATTTAATTAAAGGAATAAATTAATTTTCCATAATTGAGATATCATCCAAATTTTCACTCACCTTTGAGTCAGTTCTACAAACTCAGTGACCATTAAGAAGATGACCAATACTTCTAAAGAAGGAGGGTGTGTGTGTGTGTGTGTGTGTGTGTGTGTGTGTGTGTGTGTAAATCCCTGGGATTACAATGATGTGAAATTTATATAAAAATAAATTTAAAAAATACTTCTAGAGAAGCGCACTCCCCTAAAAGTATCAGTGTGCAGTGCCAATGTTCTATCCTTCAGATAACTATGTGCATTCGTGTGTTTGTGTGTGTGTGTGTGTCTGTGTGTGTCTGTGTCTGTGTATCCTGAGCAAGGAGAAAAGTCAACTTTTTAGAGAATTACTAGATTTAACCTGAAAATACACTAGTCTCAGGGCAGTTAGATTGTCACTGTGGTCTTAATGACAATAGAAGAATTTATGCAAATCCAGAAATGAAAGGATTTCAAACCCTTATTCATATATTGAAAAATTCAATAGGATTTGCAAATTATCACAGGGTAATTTTCCAGTTACTAACTATAGAGTTTAAATAGATAAGAAACTGGGAAGATTCTGCCAATAAATTCTTGACTTGCAAAGTTGCCATTAAGAATGAAATATTTTTGAACGTCAAGCATTGTTTTGACATCAGTTTTCAAAGTTCTTCCTTAAATCTTGAAAATGTGCTAGCATCACCTGGAAGGCTTATTAAAACACAGATTATTGTGTCTACCACTAGCATCTCTAATTTAGTAAGTACACTAATCCTCATTCTTAATAATCTCTCTGTTTAATGCTTATACTGTTGGTTCTGGGGACCATATTTTGGAAACAATCTATGATCTAGTCAATTTTAATTCAGTTGTGAATTTGAGAATGTTTTTATCATTATGGAACTTAAAATCTACTAGGAGAGATAGTGAAAAACATAAATATATGATAGTTTCCAGGGGTGCTAAGTTTTATGAAATAGCAGGAAAGGGGCAAACCAATTAAAAATACAATTTTTGAAAGGACATCAGGATGGTCTTTTTGATAAAGTATTGGGGAGAGTTCTAAATAAAATAGAGAAATAAACTACATTAGATAAGCTGCTTTCCCAGGGTAATAGAAAAACAAAATGCCCTAAAACATGAATGGTATTGTTAGAAGGACCCACGTTTCAAAATTAAAACAATAGATCTCTTTTTAGTGACTTAAAACATACAAACCAAAAAAATAAATAAATAAATGAGTATAGCTACATTCTCGTCAAAATATCCTCATTGGGAGAAGAATGCAAGGAGATCTGATAGAATGACACTTGATATCTACAAGTTAAAAAAAAGGATAACTCCAGTTGAAGCTGTTATTCCAAATGTGTTCTCCCTGTTGAAGCAAATCAAACCACCAGATAAAAACAGGGACTTAGTAATTTTCTATCAAATAAATTGTTTTCCATCCTCATGTAATTATGTAAACAAGTGGTAATCAGGCTGTGACCAAAGGTAAGACTATGACACATGGATGGTAAAGAAAAATAATCATTAAAAGAACTATAAAGATCAATGCGACAAAATTTAGTACTGCAGAACACATTTTTACTTTCATTGATCTCTCATTTACATTTGTAAATATTTTAATTAATTTCCTCTTGAGTTGCTTCTCCTGCTGCATTTGAAATGATCAGTGATTATCAAACACATATCGCTTAATCCTTAGAATGAAAAATTAGAAACCACAAAAGATTAATTGTTTCAAAAGTAGAAGAAAATTGGACAGTGTGTAGACATGAAGCTGGCATTAGTGAACCAGTAAGATTTGTTTAATGTTGAAAACATCTAGTGGTTTTATAGTTGAAATTTGGCTATTATTTTCAGTGGGGATATTTGAGAAAATAAAGTCAAAAATTTAAAACATGGTTAATTTTTAATAAATCTATAGGATATAATGGTTAAAGTGTCTGTAGTTACATATTTGTTCAACTTTATCTACACCAGACCTACAACAAGGTAATTTTCTCAATATCATACAAGAAAAACATCAACACAAAATGGTGGAAGAATTATAAAAATGAAAACATGGGAAAAATACAGAAACCTGAGTCTCACAGAAATATATTTAAGATAAAAACATTTACTGTGACAAGTAAAAGTATTTTAATTATATTGACACTACTTAATACATATTATTGCTATTATTTCATAAGAACTTATTGATGTTCTTAAAGAGAAATCCAGACATACTAAGCTACTTAAAGAAACATAATATGCCTAGGTTTTCATTTGCTCTTGATAGCTCAATGGGACAATATATGAGGTGCTTAAAAAACATATAATATAAATACAGATATTCCTGGGTATAAATATATACACATATCCTCATTTTGCTCAGAAAAAAAGCATGTCAACTTGTACATTATTTTAATTGTATTTATTGTTGTCCAGATATTTTTATCACCTCTTATGTGCCAGTCATTTCTTGGGTTTGGAAATAAAATAATGAAGATGACAGATGAATGGACTTTCAAATGAACATTCAATAACTCTATGAAATGTTATCAATGAGAAATAGCTTAAAGAGGAAGAATCATGTAACTTCTAGCCTGAGGGAAAAGATAGACTCCCTTTAATATGCCTTATTATTGTTCTTGGTTACACCTATATTTGTTCCTCAAGTACATCATATAAATCACAAGAACTTCTATCCTCTCATTAGCTGAGTATCTTATGAATAATAAGAGAATATACAGCATAAAAAAGAGACTTGTATATTTGAACACTAACGCATGATTTCTAATCTGAAACAATTTTCACTTGTATGATTAAATGAGGCCTGTTGCATTGATCATGTTTGCTAGTCTATGTGATATTTTATTTTTTAATTATTATTTTATTTTTATATATTGGTAATATTCAATATATATAATATATAAAATATATAAAATACATAATATATCATATTATATATAATATATATTATATTATACTTATCATACTATATTATATAATAATATTTTATATATCAGTATTTATTGATCCCCTTAGGTATGTCCCCTACTCCGTTCTTTTCCCAACCTCACTCCAGTCACTAAGACTCCTTTTTTCATTCTAAGTTTGTAAGTTCTTGGCCAATGTTTGACTCACTGGTCTCTTCTTTTTCTTTACTGGAGCAATTTCATCTTCCTGGGTGAGGATCTGCACTCCTGGGACACAGTAGACAATGCTACTTAGATCTCTAGGAGTAACTTTGAGATAAGGAGCCAGTCCAAAAACATCAGGAAACTCTTGTAGGGCAGGTATGAGGGGTGATTCTCCAGGCTTCTTTACTGTGGTACTTCCTATGTTGGAGGAGACAGTCTCCTTTTCTTCAGACCTGTGTGTTCACTGGTTTCTGTGCTTCCTTATTCAGGTTGACTGTCTCCTCCATTCTGACATCTGCCCCATGGTACTGCTTCTGAGACTTATAGTTCTGGCATATGTCATCGGGAATCCAAAGCTTATTCGCTGGCATTTTGATAAGTTCCCCGGGGGCGGGGTTGGGGGGGGATACACACCAGCAGTTTATTCATACAGTTCCTCTTCTTTCTTGTGGTTTACAGTTCTTCCATGGGACCACAGCCACATCTCTGTGGCTTTCCTCTCCCAATGGAAAAGAAGGGGAGCCTTGCTCACATTGTACACATCTTTGAACCAGGGGTTTGGTGCCCCTGTCCCTGGAGTCATTATAAGTGGAGTTCTGTGACACGTTGTCACCAGTAAGTCTCACAGTCTTGTCTCTTGTGGTTCTGACCATGTTTTGGTCTGTTTGGATCCTGCCCAGGTGGTGAGTATGTCCAGGGCCTTTATTTTTACCTCTCCTCTTCTGTATCTGTAGTTGGATTGTCATTTGTTTCATTCCTAGTGGGATCTGATTGAAGTGGGAATAAACCAGAAAGGAGACCCTCTACCATAGCCCGTACACTGGCAAAGGTACCCAGCCACCACTCCCCCATCTCTCAGCCCTGAGTCAACAGGAAGATAGTATCTGACTCCCTAGCCCAAGAGCCCTAGACCCCAAGACCCTGAGGCCCTGATGGCACAGAACTCACCCTGCTAGGGTCCTACGCTATGGCAGGGAGTGCTGGGACCTTCTCCTGAGCCAATATCATCCAGGGGGATTTTACTTTTAGTCATATTTTTAAATATGTTCAAACAAATATCTTGTGCTATATATAAATATTCAAATTTCTATTCTAAAACACTTTTTAAAGAATGATTCACTTCCTTGAATTATTAAAGTTTGGTTATTATCCAAATATAAAACACAAATAATGATGGAAAAAATGTGATCCAGCAGCACATATAAAGGAATGATTCTAGACCACTTTCTTATACCAAACCAACTCAAAATGGATTGAAAAAAGATGAACATAAGATATGGTTTCATACTACACAGCAAGCTTCTATACAGCAAATGAGACAGTCATTACAATGAAAAGGCAGCCTGTTGATAAGATATTTTCAAGTTATATATGCTTGAATATAAGGGATTATACCCAAAACAAATAAAATTATTCATATAACTCAACAAAAACAGCAGAAAATTTAAAAACTGATTAAAGAATTAGCAGAATATCTAAATAGAAAATTTTCACCAAAGAAGATATTCAGACGATCAGCAGATTCATGAAAAGTTCTATGTTGCTTATATTTTGGGAAATACAAACTAAAACATGAAATTTTGCCTCACATAAGTTAGAGTGATTTTTGTCAAGAAATAATATTGGTGCAGACATGAAGAACAAAGGAATATTTATCCATTAATGGTAAGAATGCAAATAAGTACAATCATTATGGAAAGCAATATGGAGGGTCCTTAAAAATAGTCGAAATATTCTTTTATTTTGTAAGGTCATTTCTAAATATTCACATAAAGAACATAAAGACACAAACTCAGACATATGTACCTTTATGTTCATTGCAACACTATTCACAATAGCTAAAATGCAGAAGAAACAATCTAAGTGACCAATGATGATAAATGGATAGAGAAAATTTGAAAAAAAAGATGAAATCTTACCATTTGTGACAGCATGGATAGATCTTCAGGGAATTTTGCTGGATGAAATAAATAAGAAAGAGAAAGAAAAATGTTACGTAATTTCACTGATGTGTGGAATATAAACCAAAGCGAAAATAAATCCTTAAACTGAAAACAGAATCATGGTTGCCAGAAGGTAAGACCAGAGGAAGAAATGATGAGGGAGAGCTGACTGGTTATTAGTGGATGGTAACTGAACACTTGGTGGTAAATGTGGTTAAAAATGTATTCTTGAAACAACGGATTCTATACAGAGTTGCAAGTTACCTCAGTAGAATATGTTACCTCAGTAGAAAAATAAATGAGACAACTGGAAAAGCACCTTGATGACCCCATAGTTCTGGTTTCAGGGTGAAAGCACTTTATTTTGTAATACTTTCTCAGAAAAAGTCATCTTTTATATCTTCTTTTTTATAATGAAAATTTTCCAAGGAATAATCCCTTTACTATTGTTTTGGGGAGGAAAAAAAGAGCCAAAATCATTTTTGTTGAGAGGGAATTTTTAGTTAAAGCTGGAGTAAGATTCATTGTTTTGTGGAATGAACAGTCTCATATAATATGGGGGGGATTATTGTTTGCTTTCAGCAATTTAATTAAAAGCTCAAACAAGTAAATCCCACAGGGGATTTCTACCAGAGGCTAATTTATTGCTAAATGTTATTCCAAGTAGTACAGCACAGAAACTAGAATGTCTGCTGTAAGTAGTCTAATTTATTAAGGGAATCAAAGAATTTAGCACTTTTTAAAAGGAATTCCGTTCTATGTTACAGGAAGGAAAGATAGTTTGCATTTTGTTTAATTATTCATTTGGACTGATTTTTATTACCTATATACAAGTGATACCCAAATATTCAAAAAGAATATTTCCCTGAATTTTACTGAAATGTATCTATAAACATATTTTATATCTAATATCTATATAGCTATAATTTATAGATAGCAGTCTAAACCTGTTACCCAAATAATTGTTTTTTTATATTAAGCTAAATGTGGATATTTCCCTGAATTTTACTGAAATGTATATGTGAACATATATTTTTATATATATAACTGACCATGTATCTATATAGTCATAATTTATAAATATAAATGTAAACCTGTTACTCAAATAGTTATGCTAATATATTAAACATTAAATGTAACTATATTGAATACAGTAAATATGTACATATGATATTTGACTTAGATCATTATTTTATAGAATATTTGTCTTTTTCACAAATAGTTGGGAACTAACAAGTGGAAGTCCCAAGGTATGAATAAAATAGTAGATTATTAGAATATCTAAGAATTTTTGTGTAGTAAATACAGTTACAAACTGTTAACTATACCCAAAAATTTAAGTGATAACTCCTTCACCCAAAGTATCCCTGCCTAAAATCCCTGTGATATTTTTGAGAAGAAAGTGACATTGCTTCCATTTCATGATTCTCATGAATGAGGATCAGGGAATTTTTATCATGGGCCAAAGAGTGACCCATAATTCTAGTTGTAGAGTTCCTCAGAGACACAGAACCAATAAAATGCCTCCATCCATATATATAATTTATGGCATCTATATCTATATATATTTATATCTTTCTACAGAAACAAACATATTCACAAACAAAATAAGAGGAGTTTTATAATTATATTTTTCATTTGTTTAATTGGTAACATGATCATGACATAATTTATAACTACATTCTTCTACTACCTATTCTGCAATTGACTTTTCTTTAACATTTGCAGAGTGTCTTCTTCAACAACTGATAGAGTATATGTATCCAAAGTTCTTTTTGATAGGGACTTTTATTCAATGGTTTCTGTGTAAAATGAAAAGATAATTTCAAACTTGTGAAATTAAATGAAGCACCGTGACTTTTTTGTTTTTCAGGTTAAGTTTTGTTCATTTCACCTAAAATGCTTTAGCTTATATAGATGTATTAAGACATATCTCTTTCATTTCTTGGAACACAATTGCCTAGCCAACATGACAAGTGTGCTTGCTTCAGACTATGCTGACTAACTGACTCTGTTGTAGTATACAGGAGTTATGTCCACCTTGCCCTTGACAAATAAATGGAATCATTATTTCAGGATCCAATTAGTGCAACTGGTTTTAGGTTTCTCTATTTAGTGATTGCAGTTCTCACTCTGAGGTCTGACCTATAGAGAAGTATGACCAAAATCTCTTTAAGGGTTCTAGAACTCCCTCACAAATTTGGTTTGACAGTAGTAGTGAAAGTCATTATTTACAATAGACTTTCTTATGTACCATAAAAAACAAACGCAGCCTAACTTTCAATTATATTTTCTACCTTAAACCAGGGCAGATCCAGCATATCTGTTTTGCTCACCCTTGGTTGCCTTTTGGACCATGTTTCAACTAATCAACCATGCAAACAAACTTTTTGAGCCTAACTCCCCAAACCACAAAATTAAATGAAGAATGTGTGCTAACATAGAACATGCTAAGAAAATTTCAGACCTGTGTTTTCCAAAGATCCAAGGTTATTAAAGATATGGACAGCCTAAAGAGAAGACAGTTGAAGTTGACAAGACAATTAAAGGCAACCAGAAAAGGGACATTAGTGCGACAAATGACAAAACTCAATATGCAATAAATGGGCTTAATTGAAATGGAGTGTTTTAGCAATGTAAAATGAAAGAGACCATTTGGTAATGAAGATATTGATAAATGGACACAGGAAGTAGGGACAGATAAAAGCTTAATTGTGCTGAGAAAACCCCCCCCCCCAAATTAATAGGTGACTGTGATACTACATCATTGAAGCTGTGTAATATAATAACTGAATTAAGTCAATCTGAGATGCTTTAGGCTTCATGCTGGTATAGAGTTGCCCAAGCCTTTTTTCAGACATTGGCATGTGCTGCTGGAATTCTGTCTGCCAAACTATGGCACAAGAGAAATTTCAAATACCACCTCTTGTACACTGTCTCTTGAATTTTGTCTTAGTAGTTCAGAACTTCCCCCTTCTAATGAAATTGTATGTTTATATTATTAAAATGTGCCCCTCTCCCGAATAAATCATAGTGTAATCATGCAATTAACTTGAGTTGCAAATAAAACCTCTCAACCTAGGTGGAAATAAGCACATTGAGATATGACCAGCATACTATACCTGCTTATAAATTGATCTTTAGTAATACTTACAAACAATATAATTTAGAGGTTTGAAAGGGAAAAACTAAAATATATTGCATGTATTATGATTCCGATTAATGTCTCAAATATCAGATAAATAGAAACTTAGATTAATTCAGGTAGTATTTTATATATATATCTATCTATATATCACCAGTACTTGAGATGAGTATTCTTATCTCATTGAGATGCATTGTAAAAGTAATTCTAATATTTGAGTAGTATTTTGTTGTATAGATTAAACATAATTGTTTTAATTTTACCTCTATTATTAAAGATTTAATTATTTCCAAAAATTTTATTATATAAAAATGCACTATAATAAATAATTTGGAGACCTTGTATTGTTTTCCCATGGAGATACTAATCCAAAAATAATTACTAGTTAAAAAAAATTCAACAGTTTAGAGATACTTGGTGCACATTTTAAAATTGCTTCATGGAAAGATTGAATCAATTTATATTCCAACAGACTCAGGATGATACCCCCACCTACACTTACCAAATTGAATGTTAACAGATTTGTTTTTTGCTAATCTTCCAATGAATATTTTACTAATGAGATTGAATATAATTATGTTATCAGATTTTGTATTTTCCCTTGTGTGTCCTTTTCCATATATATATATATATATATATATATATATATTGTTTATTGGAATGTGAATGTCTGACAGTATCAAATTACTAAGTTAGCATCTACTTGTGTTTTGTTCAGAGAATTGAATAATGAAAAACTTAATCTGGTTTTGTGCTGCAGTCAATTTAAAGACATTAAACCTGATGAAAAGATCTAGGAGAAAACTGGTAGACACAAATATGTATTTTCTTGAGCTTCTTAGATTGCTGAGGATGATACTGCCCTCTAAACCTTAACCTCTCTGAGGATTACCATGCACTTTTCCAGGGAAGTTTTATCAATAAATTCTCAACATAGTAGGGAAGAAAGGCAGGTTAACTTAATACTAGGAGAAAAACCTGAGTGAACAAAGAAGATGCAATCTTGATAGAAATATATTATAGTAAATATTTATGATTAAGTACATATATATTAAAAATCTTTTATATTTACCATCTCATTCAAGATTTATACTTATTTCAGAAGGCAGAGAAAGAGATAGACAAATAAAGAATATATAAAACAGTGAGTCTATCTAGCTTATGGAATTACTCCGAGTTTATGAGATAATAATATTTGTGTAGGATAATAGCACACTATAATGAAAAAAAACACAATGTGTATCTCTAAATCTTCTTTCTAAAACAGAAAGCAGAAAGGAGGGGGAAATATTCATCGTATTTTTCAATAATTTTGCTCTGAACAGAGATCTGTACCTTGGTCTCATTTAAAGAAATTACCTTTTTAAATGATAATTTGGCAACAAATATCCTATCTCTGCTTGGATAATGCTAATATCAGTAATTATGGGGCACTCAACTTGAAGGGGACTAAGATTGTAGAAAAAAAAATGGAGTCTTAGCTACAAAGTACTGCTAATGCAAATCCATGTTGTAGTTGGCACCTCTAGGGAGCTATGTAAGCCAGTGTGCTGGTTTGACTACCAGCAATAGAAAACAAGAATGGTATCTTTTTTCATCAGCGGAGATTAGCACTCTAGGAGAACTTCTGAAATTCTTGGACAGAGAATTATTCTAGAAGAATCAAGAGTCATTATAAATTCAGTATTATATAATCACTTAATGGAGGCTCTATATCTAGGATTTCCTCAATTTCTCCTTATATACACCATGGTTACAATGGTTTATCATAATTAGCCACATTTGCCGTTAAACACTCCTGCCTCTTGGACACTGTTTACTTGAACATCAAGTACATCTGATATTGAAACCATAATATTGATGATCTTTTCTTAGATACCTATTTTCTAGCATGGACTTACTAAAATGGGATGAAAATATTCCTATTCACTTTAAACCAGGGGATAAAATAACACAGTTTTTCATAAATTCACAAATTGCATTTAAGCTTGAGGGTACAGGGAAGTGTTCACTGTTCTTGAGGTGACATCACATTTCTAGGACCAAAAGGAACAATCAAAAATGAAATTAACATGTTTGACTCATGAAGAGATAGTCAACATTCAGAAACAAGGCCTGATCAATATGTTGCAGTTCTGTATCCAAATTCAGTAGGGAACAATCAATTCTACAACCATTTAGCAGAAAGCAACCAATAATAGTCTACCTTGTTGCTTTTTCTGTTTGTTCTTCAAACACCATAAATGCATCCCCATGTTACATCATTGGAGGGATTGATTTGAAAGTTTTTCCTCTGATCTCTTGATGGGTGGTCTTGCATTTGTTCTATGTTCTTTGTTCAAAACCTGGTATGTTCAAAACCTGGTAGCATGGATGTTGACTTCTCTGTCATGTAGTAGGGGTTCATGCTTGATAATGTTATGGTGTGTGATTGCCATAAAAATGACAAGTTCCATATCCTCTGCCCCACCTATACATGTTGGAATTGAGCAGAGAAAAGGTTAGAAGACTTGGAGAAGGAGGCATGTGGAACAGATATGTGAAGGGTGATATACTTGCTTTGAAATTGCATCAGGAACTTCAGGGACTCAGAAGGAGTGACATGGGGTCGAGACATGCATAGACACTTGGAAGAGAAATGGATTGTAGATCCACTGGGAAACTAACAAGGGTAACCTTTAATTTGATTTATAGTTTCATTTTGTTTCTTTCATTGCATACTTCCTAGACCTTTCTGCATCTTTCCTATGTTCCCCACCACAATCTGTCTTAGCTTTGTGGTAAGATTTTAGGTTTCAATTCACAAGATTTTACATTCTTCCTTGAGCCTACCCTATTTGGTTTAGCATTTACACATGAAGGGATGAATAACATTTTGTGTTTTATGGAAACTATTATCCTTTACTTTCTTCTCTTTCTATATACACTGATAATAATTAAGTTCTTTTCTATTTAAGATTTTGCACAATAAGAACTTTTTCTTTATGTGGTGTATGGCAAAACCCATGTAAAGTGTAAAGATTGGGTATCTCATTGGTATCTTTCAGTATATATTCTAACAGTAATAGTCCATACTGGATGGTTACTGGAATATAGATAATGTAAAGCAGGAAACTGAATGTCAACTTCCATTTAGTGTGTGACTTTTGGTTTCCTAGTTCCTAGGGTTTTGGCAATGACTTAGGTCCTGGTACTGGGACCTTCAGTGGCATCCTTGCTCTTAGAGGCTGTAATCTTTTGACCAGTTCATACACTTAGTTTCCAAGATATCTCGTTGTTTTATAAAAAAAAATATATAGTTCCAACAAATTGTATCCTATTGTTAATGTTACAATAACTTGAGGAGGCATGGACTATAATGGATCAAGTCATAAATTATTATTATTTTATTTTTCCATATTATTCTTCCTCTTTTATACTGAGTTTTTCAGTATAGTATATGCATTGCATTTTAGCTGCCTCTCCATGAATTATACAATATTTTAGTACACATAAACTTTTTATTGAGTTCTGGCTTATAAAGTAAGGATAACAACTTAGACTTCAGTTCATATTTTAGAGTCTGGAAACAGTTCTTAAAAATGAAATTTGAAAATGCTCAAATCAGACCATCTAAATCAGATCATGGATCATAACGTTTTTTTTTTATGTCTCTTTTTCCTAAGACATTGTCCTTTTCCTTATGAAGAAGAAACAAATGTCACTGTCTAGTGTCCTTCTCCCATCTCCTAGACCTTTCATTCTTTTTGTTTTTCAGATATAAATCCCTCTCATCCCAAATAGATAACTAGACACACGTAATCACTGTAGCTCCCCACTCTCATATTTTTCCTTTACTAACCTGTTTGATGATATTTTAAATATTATACCAGTCTGAGAAGTATCCAGAGGAGTAGAGGGTTTTACTAAACTAAGAGTTAGAAACTAAATGGAATGTTATAAAAGTAGTCAGCCTTTATTTGGAAGATAACTGACATAAATTTTAAGATACACATGTTCTTTAATATCCTACAACAAAATGAGCTCTCATACATCGGGTATTTAACTTTTGATTTTATTTCATATAATAATATTTGTAGGGCAACGAGAGAAATATAGACTCATGGAAAAGATTCAGTACTTAATATCAACATTCTTGATGGGCAAAAAACAAAAATAGCATGTCTTCAGGATGGGGACAAACACAGACAACTAACAGACTTGAGTGAACTTTGATCTGCAGCAGAAACTTCCTGGTGCTGTTGATGTCACAGAGACAGAGGGGATATGAGAGTCCCACAGAGAAACACAACAATCTAAAGGTAGATTCACTGATCCTAATGTGGCTGGTGTGCATTAATTTTCAGATAATGGAGCATGACTAAAAGAGATTCAGAATGAGAGCTACAATCTAGACTCAAAGTTTAGAGGAAACCAGTGGAACATGAAGAAAAATAGACAGTTCTCACTGACAATGTTTTAGAAAGCATTCTGGGCAGTTGCCATCCATTTTGAAATGTTGAGCTTATTAGCTATGTTTTAGAAAGATATAATTGTACAGTTAATTCAGAAAGAAACATTGAAGATAAATGTGAACAATACTTTAGTGGAGAGTCATAAAGTTTCTCTCATGGAAATGTAATAGTACATATATTCCTTTTCCAGCGAATATAAATTAAACTAAATGTTTTCCATGCATCAGGCCCTGAACATAGAGGCAGGAACAAAGCCTTAATCCTATTCTCTTGGAGATCAGAGTCTACTTATTAGAATAAAGTATAGTTTGTCTAAAAGGACTGGAGATTGTTCTGGTAAAGTGTGTATGGAGTGTTGGGATATGGAGGAAATTACCTTCTTGGGGTTAAACTAGCAAAGGGGTTTCAGAAACATTTTTCTCATGGAATGATCCTTGGCCTCAACGTTTCTCATAGTAGATAAACAGCTTTCATTTTGATCGCCCAGATGAAATCTGAGCGATACTAAAATGTCTTACTCTTATCTGTATTCTACTTCAATGCATTATTCTTGGGATTATGTGGTAAAATGAAAAATACTTTTTGAGGGAAACAAATATTACTATTTCTTTTATTCCTTCATATCTCAAACTGATAAGAATAAGGAATATATTACTATTTTTATGCTAATGATATTGACCTTTATTCTGGGTGTTATAATTTGAGAGCATACTTGACAGTATATTTTTGATCCACTGAATGATCATTAAGACACATTTGTTTGCTGTGGCCCCTCCTGAAAATTTTCTGAGAACACCACTTTTAGTGTTTTTAAGTCCAGCATATAAAATGCATCTGAACATGGAAGGAAAATCAACATTTGTCCATCTGCTATCCTTTTTTTCTGTAGTAATATTGTTATAGTTACAGCTGTGGAAATGTTTTGGTTATTGACTCTGGATAAATAAATGTCTCAGTTTAACGTGGTGGAAAACATTGGCAAATAAGTCATACTCTACCATTTCCCCCCAAATTTTAAATGAGGCTGCTAATAGTAACATTTATGTAAATGATACAGATTGGCAGCTGACCTTGAAGAATAATAGTGTTTGCCACATATAAACAAGTCTCCACTTGGCACTTCACTAGCGATAATGATCCAGAACAGGTGTTAATTCTCAATTTTCAGGTTCATTATGGATCTGTTATAATTTAAAAGTTGAGAATTTCTCTCATGCAATTCCAAATTTTGCTACTTTCATCTATATAGTGGGTTTATGTTCTCATACAACCGATGAACATATGCTTTGCAAAGGTGATATGGTCCATAGCACCATCAATATTTTATAAACATTTTTCCTTGTGAACCATTTACCTACAGGTGACACAGTCTTAGAAACCCTCCTCATTTCCAAAGTTCATTTAGATGATAAACTGGATATCTTTTAAATATCTTCACTTTTTTCCCATGCACTTTCCTAAGTTTGTACATATTTCTTTTGTTGCACTCTCAAGAGTATTTATTTTCAACATGGATAAATATATTGTTGCCTGTCTAAATTTTTGCTTTTGTCAATCATGATGAAAATACATCATATACTCATAAATTCATTGTTCCATTTTGAAATGATTACCAATGAATGCTAATCTTATTTAAATAATTATTTTTTTAAAAACATATATAATTTTTCAAAACAATTAATGGAAAGGATAAAAAACTTGGACTGTGTGTATCTTAAAAAAGTTTGGATATTAGAAATCCTGCTGCAGTTATTGTGAGAAATATGAGAAGTTGTGATGTATAAGGGTGGATATATGTTGAAAAACTGTCATACATACTGGAAATAGCCAATATGGAGTAGAAATAGAAGTGTGTAGGGCATATGTGAAAGCCTTATGATATTAACACAGATTTAAAGTCTTTGATGCCTGTAAGTAGAGAAACATAAATTAAAACAATTTAAGTAGAAATAAACAATTTCAATGAGGCTATTTTAGCTTATAATAAAGTATTTGGTTCTTGAAATACACCCACATTTTGTTATTTTCAAATAAAATAAAAGTTTACCTTTTTTTTTATTATACATGAATAATAATTTCAGAAATGCAATAGAAATGAAGCAAGATATAAAACTAACATTTATTAAATACCTACTGTAAGCTAGCTACTCCTTTACAAAATGCACAAATTTTCCTAATTAATCCTCCAAAATGTATTGTCAGGTTAAAATATTGTCATTTGACAGAGAAAGTGGAAATTTAAAAAGTTTGATTAACGTCAAACAAATGAACACAAATACTGAGTAGTAGAACAACAATTCAGCATTTCACTTTCTTACACTACCATTTCACATTCTTCTCAGAGGAAATTAGTGACATCCAGTTGTACAGAAATATATATTTCCTTGTAGAAATGATCTGACCTGCATTAAAGAACAATCTACAGCTATTTCAATTGGAACTGCTGTGAGACAGATATTAGATTTTCCATGGTTATTAATAACACTTGATAGAAGAGCTGCTACATTAGAGGGAATTTAATTCAGTTACAGTTGGTCATGGCAGAAGCAGGGGCAATGCTGTAGTAATGAGTCTGCAGAGCAACCCTAAGTATGTTTCTTCTGGCACATTTGACTCCTAAATAAGGTTTCTCATAGAAATGATAAATTATGAAGACTTGATAAAACTTAGTGCCTCAGAAATAGACTGGAAATCCAAACTGATTTTCACATCATTTCACAATTAAATTTTTAAGCCAAGTATGTTTTGCAAATGTTTGTTGCTCTCGTATTTAATGTAGTAAAATGTAAAAAAAAAAATTGAATTTGTTCTGTCTTAAACATGACACTCACAATAGCTTTCTATTTTAGACAGAATGAGAATTATGAAATTAGTAGAAAAAAGGGGGATCAATGACTAGCATTGAAAAGTATAGATTGAAAGTAAATCAAAGAAAGGCTTCCAAAGGTGACTTACAGCATTGGTGGTATAGTGGTGAGAATAGCTGCCTTCCAAAGGTGACTTACATATATCCTATACCTCGATAATTGGGAGAAAGGCACTAATAGTGATAGAAATAGTGTCACAAATTCACCCAGTATCCTTTGGACAATTGACATGTAGTTTAATCGAAAATGGCATTTTCACCTCACAAACAAAAAGGAAATAATTGGGAGAACATGTATTAAAATTATGACATTTCTGAAATCCTATATTTTAGAAATTTGGGATTTTCTAATAATATTAAAAATTTCCATCTATTGTGAACTAGAATTTGCACTTCTAGTTTTATAGATTACAGAAAAATGTATGGATATAAACATGAAGAAAAATAGTTTTGGTAGTGAAAAATAGAGAATGAAACTAAAAGATCATTAGGAGGAAAGTGTGTATATTTATGATAAACTACCTTATAGCAAGTAAAATGTTTCATTTTACTAGACCATTTCTGTGAAGAGTTGAATATGAAAAATTTGTGAAATGTAAATTGATACTATTTTTAGCAAATTTAAAATATACAAAATGTCTTCAAAGTTATTTATGAATATATATTTGATAGAAGTATATATTCATAATTTGAATTATTTATAATGTATAACTTGTACAAGTTATCAGATATTTGAAACATAAGTGCAATCAGACCCAATGTCAATCTCACCTGATCATATGAAGTAGCTAAAATGGCATGTCAGGGTGTCTCACATTGAGCCTCTTAAAAAACAGGGGGAAAAAAAGTCCCAAAGTGGACCCATTCATGCTGCACTCGCAGTCTCAATTTAATACCCAATTTCATTGCAATTTCATCTTCTCCTGAAATTATAATTCTACACTAATCTATCTCCAATATTCTAACTGGCACCAGTGAGATATCTCCAACAGTAGCCACATATATGCATGCAGGTTGTATTTCTAAGTGTGACACTTTGAAAATGAAAAATCAACATTTCTAGTAATGTGAAATTTATTAAAAATTTCTACAGTCATGCGATAGAACAAAATGTAACCATTTAAAATATTTATTTTTAAGTTATTTAAAAATTAGAAACGACTTTTAATGAATAATGAACACCTGAGAATATTATATATGCTTGCATTACTGATGTCATTCTTATATAAATGTTCATTCAACTCACATATACACTATATTTGTGTGTAGAATCTCACTGGAAAAACATATTACAGCTAGATAGCATTGTTGATTATAGAAAGAAAGATAAAGGAACTCAAGGTCAGGAAGAGAAAACTTACTTTTCAAATTTGTAACATTCAATTATCTTCACTGTGAATGAATTTCTTATTGAAAATCTGAGGTTTCTCAATGATTGACAGATGAAGGAAAACAAAACAAAAACTATGTGATAGAACTATCAGTGAGCAAATCATGTTTTTCTTATAGTAGTAAGATTTCTGTTATTTCATTTTAATGGCTATATTAATGTTTAACAATGAATTTATGAAAATAAACATAATTTAAAAATACCAGCAGTTTCATATTTTGAGGTATTAGAGAGGAATAATCAAAATTTTGCCTAAATTTTACTTCAAAACATATTTTATATTACCTTAAGTACTTAGAATTTTACCAAATGCAATTTAATAGAGCTTTGTAAAATATAGATTCCAAAAAGACAGAAACACAAAATATGCAACAAAAGAAAAAAACAAAATAATTCATATTTTGTAATACCCTTTGATATGCACATGTGTCGTATTCATTTTCAAGTGTTTGTTTTGTTCATAATCCAACATAAATATTTTCAGGTTTCTTACATCTTCTGCTCAAAATTAACCAATATTCATTTGTTTTCATAGTTGATCTCTACTTGATATTTTTATTTTTAAAAAATTATTTTTTTCATTTGTGCTAAGCCACTCATATTAAGAAGATGTTAGTGATTTTACATGTTCCAAATGAAGGTACCTCTGCATTTAATGACAACTTTCTGGAGAAAGAGAAGCAATAAAGTAACAAGATATGATTGTAATCACTTGCGAAAAGGCCCAGCAAATTCAGCTCAATATTAGCATTTGGGAAAAGAAAAGAAAGAACACAGCATGAAAATGTAAGAAAGTAAACAACTCATAAGAAATCTATAATGAAAATTACTGGGTAACAAACTTTTGTAATCTTTGAAAATAAACCAACAAAAGTACTCTGGAACATTTTAAACTCATATTCAGTGAAGCGATTTGGTCTCCGAAAATGAGCAATGCATACAGAGGAGTTTGGGGACTTGGTTTGCATTACAGGGGATGTGCTGATCCTCTGCCATGAAAAGCTTTGGGCATGTATTCTAGACATTAAATTATGGTAATTGAAATGGGAAAATGTCTGTAGCCTTTCTCAATGTGTTTAGGTTAGTTGCACATGAACATCTGCTTTCCCTTTATAACCTGAGACTGGAGAATAGCATCAATTTGCAGGCATTAACAACTTCTGCTCACAAAACAGCAGACAACTCTCAGTTGGAACACCACATCATCCAGCATGCTGCGGGAATAGTCTCTAAGCGCCTACACCAACATCAAGACAAATAATGCATTTGCCACAAAGGAGAGGGATTTGTGTTCAGCCATTTTGTGTGGATTTTTCTTTCCTTCTCTCCATCCTTGAATTGATACTTCATGCTTTAGAGTTCATGCTTTAGTGATTTTAAATCACAAATGGCAAATTATTAAAAATAAAGTGTTTACAATATTGATGTAATGAAAACTATCCCAGTCTACTCATCCAAACCCATTCATCCTACTACCTACAGAAAACACTGCATCCTTTCACATTCCCTTTCTCTCTATATGATATTGGATATTATATCTGTAGGTAATATTTACAGCTAATGTTTATTGGCATATGTGTGATAAATGTGAACAAAGCCTAACAAAGAGAGACACACTACTCTAAGAGATTAACATATTTGATTAACATTCTATAGAAAGTGTTTTGCTATTGTGAACAACATTGAAATTTTTCAAATGTCCCCTATCCATGTGCAAATGGTATCTGTAAAATGTGTTTTAAAAAATGAAAATCTTGAGTTTGCTTCAAATAATATGGCAAATGTATTTCAAAGAACTGGTATTTACTAATTTTAGTAATAGGTTTTTAGGATATCGCCTTTCAAACACCTTCAATAGTTTTTTATTATTGCACATTTTGCTGTTTCTAAATTGATAGAAAAATAACTTTTCACATTTTAATTTATTGAAATAAATTACTTAGATTGGGCATCTCATTTTCTAAGTAGTCATAATGTTATTGGTTTCATTCTCCCCATACTTAATTATTTAGCTAATATTAATATAAGAATGTTTTTACAATTCTTATTATTTATTTATATTCTTACATTGCTTACATTGTTGCATACCATGAATTATTTCCACCACCATGTAATCTGTGAACCATTATCCTATTCAATTGTGCTCATCCTCCTCCTTGACTCACACTCTCTCCCTTCCTATCTCCCTCTCCCTTTCTGTATATTTTTCAGTTATCAGTTTAATTTTGATATTTTCCTTTTATTGTCTTTTTTTAATATCCCACATAAATATGAGACCACTTGATATTTATTATTCCCCTTTTGGCTTATATCCACTAGCTTAGTCCTTCTAGTTCTATCAGTGTTGCTGCAACTGACAAGAGTTTGTCTTTTTTAATTGCTGAATAATACTCCATTGTGTAAACATACCACAACTTTTAGAGCATTATCAGCTTTTGGGCATTTGGATTATCAATGTCCTGGCTACTATATAAACAGTGCTGTGAAAAACATGATTACAGGTTTCCTTTTAAGTTAGTGCTTTTGAATACTTTGGGTAAATTCCCCAAAGAGGGATTGCTGGATCAAATGGTAGCTCCATTTTAAGTGGCTTGAGGGTTCTCAACACAGTTTCCATAGTGACTGGACCAGTTTGCATTCCCACCAGCAGTTTAAAAATGTTCTGTTTTTTTTTACATCCCTGCCAACACTGATTGTTGCCCTTTTTTTTGTTTTGTTTTGTTTTGTTTTGTTTTTTGTTTGTTTGTTTGTTTTGTTTTGGATATGGACATTCTTACTGGTGTGAGGTTGTATCTCATGTGGTTTTGATTTGCATTTCCCTAATTATGAATGGTATTGAGCATTTTTTTTTTCATATGTCTGGTAGTTATTTGTATTTCCTCACTGGCAAGGTGTCTTTTAAGCTTATCTGCCCATTTTTTTGATTGGCCTTTTTGCTTTGTATTTGTTGAGATGTGTAAATTCTTTGTAGATCTTTTTTTTTATAAGATCCCTTTCAATTGTATGGAATGCAAACATTTTTCCCATTCAGTCAGGTGTCTTTTGATTATTGTCTCTTCTGTACAGAAACCTTTTAGTTGTTATACGTCCAGCTAATTTGTGACAAAGGGACATATATATATATGAGCATGAGCAAGGATAGCCTCTTCAATAAATGCTGTTGGGGAAACTGGACTGCTATATGCAAAAAGATGAATCTAGACTATTTCATTCCACCATATGCAAAAACCAACTCGAGATGAATAAAATACTTGGATGTAAGACTTGAAACCATAAGTTACATAGAGGAAAATAAAAGTAAAATACTCCTTGACTTTAAACCGCAGAAACTTCTTTCAAGGCACATCTACAGAAGAAAAAAAATGAAAGATACCATAAGCAGTTGAGGTTACATCACATTAAAAGATCTTTGAATATCATACTACTTAATTTTGTTTCTCAAATTTCTTTAATGGTGTGTGGAATCATAGGTTTTTTTTTTTCCTGATCAATTTTTTTCATCTGATTATATTTTCTTCTAAAAATGTCAATGTTTTGTCAAATTTAAAGTGGTTTTCCAGGCTGTGTGTGGTTTTTGTATGTGTGTGTAATTAAATACATATTTATATTTATATATTCCCTCTGCCTCTAGTTTATTTATTTCAGTACTTGTGAGTTTTAATAAATTTCTCCATTCTCTATTCAGTTCCACTGACTTGTTTTTTGTTTTGTTTTGTCTTGTATTGGTCTAGTTCTATGATAATTAATTTCTTTCTCTGACAGGGGACTTTTCTCACATTGTAAATTGTTTTATTTATAAAGTAGAGAAATAGTGTTTTCTATCTCTATATTATAAGCAGGAAAATCAATCTTGCTATATGCAAATCCCCATTTTTGATCTTTATTTTCCTTCATTATATTTCCCTTTATTCTTCAGCTTCATTCTTTTAAGTAATTACGGTAAGTCCTTGCAGTCCTTAAACCATTTACTGAAACTGAGTACCACTATTTCCTAAGAAGATAATAGATGATTGTAGATAGGTAGGTAAGTAGGTAGGTAAAGAGAGATGAATGATAGATAGATAGATGATAGATAGATAGATAGATAGATAGATAGATAGATAGATAGATAGATAGATAGATAGATGGATGGATGGATGGATGGATGGATGGATGGATGGATGGATGGATGGATGGATGGATGGATGGATAGATGTTAGCATATTCTCATATATAAGTTCTTAATCTGCCTAAAATATATCTTGTTACAATTCATATTCAATTTATGACATTTTTTCCTACATTATGTATTTAAGATAAATTTATGGTGCCATATGTAAATCTTCATTATTATTCATGCCTCTTCCTGAGAGCTCATCTTGTGCATAATTCACTTTTATTTCTGATTTTCTGGTAATTAACATGAAAGTTTTCGTAAAGTTTTCATTGTTGAAAATAGTTGGGGGTGTGGGCATTTGTATGCCTCTTTATGAAAATGTATAAAACCTTCACTGGTGTACCAGAGAAACTGTGTTATGATTGTATGAATAAATAGAATGTATCTTCCTAGAGTCCTTCTGGATTTGTATACACATCAGTTGTAGGTGTAGGCTCAATTTTCCAGAATTTTTATTTTTATGCAGCCCCTGAGTTACTACATAATGATTTGGAAGACTTAAAAAAAAATCAGTGTTTTCTTCCTCATATTTTAAAATGAGCATGACAATGCTTCTTTCATACATTGTATCAAATATTAAAAGACAAAAGAATTCCATTTACATACAAAACATCCAAAGAAGAAAGACCAGAAATGATCCCTATGTTACATTAGGAAATCATAATTAGCATTATAAGGGCATTAAAAAAGAATAATTTCCTAAACACATAAGCAAAAATTTGAACATTATCATTTCAACATTGTGCTATAATAGGGCAAGGGAAAAATAAAGGAATAATAAAGAAAATGCTTATTTTTATGCAAATATACAATTAATTCCCTGGTAATCTAATAGAAGTCATAAATGGAGTTCAATGAAAAAGCTTCTTTATATAAATATCAATTGTATTTTATATATAACAACAGCAAAAAGAAAAAAGAAATTTGAAGAATGATTGACAATTTCATCAAAAAGATGACAATTCAGAAATAAATCTAGTGGTTGATTTAAGAATCATCGTGTATAATGAAAGAAATTAAAAGATGCCACATACATGTAGGGATACCTGGTCTTGACAAATGAGAACACTTAGAATTTTACAGATGTCATTTCTCCCTAAATTTACCTTTAGTTCCAATGGAATCTAATAAAAATTTCAACAATATTTTATTAAATTATTGATTTGGTTAGCTAATTCTAAAACATTTGAAAATATAAAGTACCAAATTAATGAAAAATGTTCTTTCCTCATTCTGCTCTAGGTTCATAGGAAACTATCCCTCCCTGAACCTGCCCTTGACACTCTAGTCTAAGTATATGGGAAGTGGAACTTGGAGACAGTTCCATTTTAGCCTTTTAATGCTCATGCATCTAATATGTTCATTGTCTCCTTCAGCTTGTCTGAAAAGACAGCTCCATTAACTTACTTCTCTCTCTAGAAAAATTGTGTGCTGTGGCTCCTTGTTCAATCTTATGGTCTGATCTCTTTCAAAAGCATGTGTATTTGTACTTTGTTTTTAGGTGTTCATTTGATTAATGATTCATTAATTTTCACATTGATTTTGACACTTTAGGATGTTTAGGATGTAAAGTGCTAACTGTAATATGTGGTTTAACTTTTATTTTGATATTTATTTGTTTTAAATAATTGTTATCCCAATGGGTATGCCCCCCCTCCCATCCCCATCTCGACTATGGTCACTCCAACTCCTCTCTAGCTGCTGCTTATCTGGTATTGTTTTAGCCCATATATCTCTTCCTTTTCTAGAGCAATTTTTTTCCCCCAGGCAAGGATCTGGTTTCCTGGGTGCCAGTAGTTTTTGTTATTAAGATTTCGATTCTTGACTGTGGTATATTTTCTCTCCAACTCCTTTGGAGCAGCTCAGTGTTTCACCTTTCATCCTTCTTGTTGGTCATCTCCTCCATTCTGGTTTTAGTTTTTTTATTTGTTGTTTGTTAGTTTGTTTTGAGACTAGGTCTTGCTATTTTTTGCCTGTAGAACTGCAGGCTCATGTTGCTCCGGGTACCACAGACTCAAGCAATCCCCAGCCTCAGCTTCCCAGGTAGCTGGGATTACAGGTGCACGCCACCATGCCCAGCTATATATATTTTTTTTTTTTGGAACTAGGTCTCACTATGTGCCCCTGGCGGGACTCAAACCACGATCCCTGGCGCCAGTCGCAGCTTCCTAGGCTGCCATTTACAGGCATGCACCACTATGCCCGGCCCTTTTCTGGTTTTAGCTCTATGTTGATGTTTCTTTGCCATTTTGCTGGGCTCTGTCATAGAGAGTTGTTCTTCCAGTCCTTTTTAGTGAACAAATTATTTTTGGAGCGAGACGTTAGTGCATAGTTAGTCCAGATTGTGTCCTTTCCATTTGCCTTTTGCCGCTCTCCCTTGGGGCTCTGCCACGACTCTGTGCCCTTCCTCCCATCATGGTACGGGAGGGTAACATGTTGTCATTACAGGTTTCTGCTCCCTGATTTTGGCTTCCGAGCATTAGTGACCATATTAGTGTAGCTTTTTGATGAGTCCTTGGTATGGTTAGATATTCAGTCCTTTATCTGTTAACATCCTCCACGCTCCTCATGGCTCTTGCCCAGGAAGGAGATGAGTGTTTCAGGACTTTTTGTTGTCATCCTCCTCTGTCTAAAGTTGGTTCATTAGTGTTTCTCTTGTTCCTGGTGGGGACAGGCTAGAGTGTAAGACCAGAGAAGGGGTGGGGCCACCCCTCCTTTCCCCTGCATGCCTGCACCCGGAAGGGTTTGGGATCTGTGCGGGGATGGAGGGACACCCCTCCCCTGCCCAAGTCACGCTCACCTGGGCAAGGCCCCTCTCCCTGGTCCCTCCCAGAGCTGGGTGGCACCAGTGATCAAGTCGGTGCCTCCATCCCACCAAAGGTCCACTACCGTGCAGCCCTGGGAAAGGGGATTTGGTCTGCCGCCAATCTCCATAGTAGACCTGCTCCTGGTTTAACTTGTGATTCAAGTTTTCTATGTCAGAATTTTTCCTGAGAAATCATAACAATTATATGATGGAGAGAGTACATATGAGATCTTAACAAAAGTGTCCTCAACTTAGCTGTTGAATATTCAAAATAGCAGACTCTTACACTGTTGTTTCATTTTAGAAAAAGTTAAGGATATAAACATTGTTAATGTAGGATTTTGATGAAAGATATAGGAACTGTTTCCCTGATTTGTTTTCAGTTTCAGTCCCACATTTATCAATATCATTGACTGTCTTGAAGAGTCCCTTTAGAATTTCCAAGTAACTGACAGAGTCTCCAGCTAACCAGAAATAGAGATGTGATTTCCATGATGAATTATCATACATATTCAGTTTCTAAAAAGAGAACTCTGCGTTTGGTTAAATATATTTTTCTGAGTCCCCTAATCAACAATCTATTTGGATAAAAATGGCTTAGAATTCCTATTAGCTTCCTGAGAATGCCAGAATATTCAGTTTAATACTTTATATCACTTTACTACTTTCTTTGACATATCTTAATATATATATATATAGTTTGTGAATTCAATATGTTTAATTTTATTAAAATGCACTGACTCATAAACGAAGTAGTGATGCAAAGTACATATTAGCAGTAGGCATATATGTAGAGAAGAGAGCTGTTCTAAGTAACTTAGATATACCAACACAAATAATATCACCACTATGTCTCCTCCATTAAGGATAGCTCAGATCCACATGTCAAGGAATAAAAGACAAGAAAAAGCACATCAGAAATTAGTGTGTTCTAAAATTTTGAAAGGAAAAGACAAAAGGAAATGCATAAAATGAATGTTTTCAATTTAATATGATGGTGAAGAGAATTGATATAAATATCTCATTGTTCTATATTACTAAGTATAATTCACTTTGACTTTCATGGCAGAATTTATGGTCATTCCTCCAGTAGTTTCTAGTTGAAATGCGACTGACAAGTAATTTCCTTTTTGCTAAATTAAATTAAGCATAAATTTTAGGTTTACTTAATTATACATTTGAAAAAAGAGAAAAAAGATTTAATAGTTGTATTTTTTATCTATTTTGTTTCTTTTTTTTAATCACAGTGTTAGGATTAAATTAAAAACTGAATAATATCTCATCTGATGCTATTTTATCTCAAAGAGGCATAAAAAGATTCAGAATGATTTTTTATAATAATTATAATTTTTCATATATGTTTATTTCTCCATTGTTTTCAAATGTATTGTTTTTTGAAATACAGTAATATGATTATCAATAAAGTTTATGTATTATGTGATTAAAAATGGAGATTACTTTTATCCTATTATACATTGTATACTATCCATCCTATGTTTTTTCATTTACTCTTGAACAAAGAAGGATTTGACCACAAATTTTAAGGCAATATCAGCCTTGCATCTCTAACAAAGAATATACCTTTGTATACATCATATATATCAAAGTTTACTTTCATTTAAGTATATCTTTCAACGTTAGTAACTTTTTTAAAAAATTAAAAGTTTCTACTCAATTCTGAACACTTAATTAACAGATTTTGCTGGAATAATAAATGCAGAGAGGTGACATTGCAAATTCTAGAATTTTAGATATTATCAACTGCAAATTGATGTAAATTACATACTGAAAATCTGCCTTGATAAGTTCAAATGTAATGGCTTCCAGATCATCTTGTTTTACTCAAGTGATAATTTGGAATCTGACACAATTCACAAAGAATCTTTTGAGAACACATACACACTTGTATCAAAATATCACTCAATATTCTGGAAGGTGGAAGCAGGTAGAGAGATGGAGCTTCAAACAAGAGGAACACTTCCCATCTCTCTAGCCTCCTCTGGCACACCAGAGTGTGGTTGATAGCTGGTCTCTCACCTGTGACACAGTCTCCTAACCTTTTTGGAATGTCCCAAGAGACATATGACCAATTAGTAGTGTTTGTTGCCCCCAAAGTTAAACTCACCTTTTACCAAGCATTCCTGCATCTTCCCTGCTGCATGTCACATATGCTTTGCTGCTTCCTCATTACATCATTGTAACATTTCCTTGCTGGAACATCTAAGGGGTTTCTCAACTTCATTAAAGTTGGACCTGGACATGTTTCCCAGGATCCCCATTCTGTGGGCTAACCTCACAGTTTGCTACCAATACTTCAGTTTCAATTTCTTTATTCCACACGCAACTCCTAACAAATATTTTAATGTTTTTCACAGTGTCACTTAAAATTTCAGTTTCTTATAAAACTGGAATTTGGAAATAAACATAATAATGCTATGAAGTTAGGACATGACAAATATTAATCATAAAACTTCACTATTTGGATGTCTAATAACCTGTGTGAAACTGAATGTTTTGGAAATTCTGTCATGATTTATATGACTACCTCCACATTTACCTTCTACTGCTTCAATTTTATACGATAGGTGACCTTTTACAAGTCAGTGACCTTCTATATTAGGTGACCTTTGATATTATCTCTTACCTGTGTATTTACACTCATGCGATATTGAGTGTAGCTGTGGATATTGTTTCTGCATATTATTCCTTTATGATCTGCATGGTCTGCATTTTAGCCTGTCTAACTTCACTGACCCTTTCAGTAAAATTATAAATGTAATAAAATATATAAATCATTATTATTAACAATTAATGATCTTATAGATGTCATCTCCACAACTATATTTCTGTCTCTGCTATTAACTTTTTAAGTTTCTGAAAATAACTTTCTGTTGAAAATTCCCATTTACATTTTTATGTCTGGTTTTCAAATCTGTTCATGACATCTCGTTTCATGGTTTGCAGTTCTAATGAATCTTTAAGTTTGTATATTTTTCCATCTCAGAAGATATATCTAATCAGAAATCAGCTCCAATTCTTTCTCCAGGAAACTATTTCATATCAATCCTTGCTTTGTCTTTGTATTATGGCAAATTGTTGAGGAAAACCTGCATTTCCCAGAGTTCCCATTTCTCTAATTACAATCAAGATGAGTCACAAGAGAACTTTTAGAGAGTACAATACAAAAATAAATAATAATCAAATATTTTTTAAATGCTTACAATGTTCATACAAGGGCATTGTTGTAACCCATGCAAGTCAACGCTTATCTGACTGGCTTGGAATAATAGCTGCTCTGCCTTCTCTCAGATCTTCAATTTCTCCAAATTTTGAGCTAGGTGTTTAAGTTAATGAGTAAGAACACCATTTTCCCTTTGGAGAGCTATGTCATAAAACTGAGACCAGTATAAGAAATGTATTCCAGTCTGTCTTTGTGAATTTCAACCCATGTTTATTAATTCTAGATTATCCTTGTTCTTTCCTTCCTTCAAATGCAACTTCTTTGTCATTGCTGGAAATATAAATTTCGAACTTTAAGAGCAGATATGAAAACAGTGACCTTTTACAAATCTTTTGAATAACTCCCATAATTGTGCAAGGACAGACCCATAAAATAAATTATGTAAATAGATCAATCTCTAGCACAGATCAATCTCTAGCACATTTGTCCATCTGTTATCTACCATCATTTGTCATCTGTTATTCTATTCATCTTTAATCTGCTGCAATAGTCAACCCCATACTGATAGAGTCCACTAATTTCTCCTTTAAAGAATTTCAGTCTTTTCTAACATTAATTATTATAATTTCCTAGTTGGTTTCTGTTATCTTGCTTCTTCTAAACATTATCCAGAGTTTTAAAAGTTTATTTTATATCATAAAGATCTCTTTATGTTATTTCCCATAGTAAAGTCCTTTAGTGATTTCAAGTCACTTCTATGGCAGGGTACATATATTCGATATGATCCAAAAAACCATAAGTTTTGATATTTCTTTATCATATTTTTCAATACAACCTCATCACCTAAAGCATCAGATAACATTTTAATCTAGTTTTGCCTAAATATTTAAAGCTTTCTAAATGCTTCTTCCTTTATGCATATTCCTTTAAATCCTACTGAGTAGGCACTTATCTTCATGACTTAGCTCAAGAAACTTCCTTCCAAAAAATCCCTGATAATTCTATTTTCTTAGATAAATCACTCTTCCCTTTGTTACTTAACTATGGATAGACACTGCCCATGAAAGCCTTCCCAGTGATAACAGGGTAATTTACCAGCTTCCTAATCTTTACCCTAGTAGTGCTTCTATTTAATACAATAACAGGATTGGGAAGGATGTGCTATGGAGTTAATTTAGTATAATCTTATATAGTATAAGTCACCTTAGTCAGCAAAATCAAGCATGTAAAATATGTTAAACTCCTCTCGGTATATCTTTCATTTCTGATAAATCTATAATAAGCATAGCCCATTGCTCCCCTGCAGTCAGTTTCTCAGTTCTTATGAAGTGTTAACAGTGTTTCTATCTCAATAAGTTTAGCATATAAGGAATTCTCTATTTTTCTTTTTTGTTTTTATTTTGTAGATGGCAACTATATGGCAGAATTTCTTAACCAACACATTTCAACTGTATTTTGGTTTTTGTTGCTTTTTTGCTGCTTTTCTTTGTTGACCCATTCTCTGGGCTTGTGGCCATCACATTTATTCTGCATTGCTCTACTAAATTTGATTATGTGAAAACATGATTAAGCAACCAAAGATAATTTGTGCCTTTCCTTTATAACCACTAAAAGCTTGAGATTCAGTAATCTCAGATGATCTAAATAAATCTGTGGGAGTAATTTCACCTGCCAGGGCAAATGCTGAGGATGAGTGGAATTCTTTTGGAGATGTTAAGTGTGAAACAGTTGGTAACGGTGAGAAAGAGTCTTATTAATGGAGATTCTTTATGAATATTGCTCTGAATAATGAGAACATTAACTACTTTTCTCTAATTATAGCATTACCATTTCAATATAAGAAAGTAATGCTTAGTGAGACGATGGGGTCTCTACTTAAAATACGGAGTCAGAGTCAATTTGTTTATATTGGATTCTTGGCTTCACTACCTATTGTAGGCCAGGTAGTATAACTGTTTCTTCCCCATGTTTTAAAATCTGCTGCTTGCAGATTTTAAAAGAAAATAGACTTAATAATATTACCTATCTCGTAGTGTTTGTTGTAATTCAGTGAGTTTAAGGCCAAGTTTAAAATGCTGAAGGCAATACAATTGCATACAAGAGAAAATGAAAAGACAGCAACCTTAAAACCTGATTCTGTATTTGGAAAAATACAGTTCTACAAATAGTTTCCCATATATCCTTTCCCTTTACCCCACTATTTATTCTTACAAGTTAGATGTTGTTCTGTCATTATAATCAGAAATTTAAGAACTGGAGACTTTAACATAAAATTCATAGATTAAGTCATTTCTCTAGTAGGTTCACTTCAACAAATCCACAGTGGAGATATACTGTGGAATTGCCTATTTGGTTTTGCTTTGCTTTCTTTAATATATTTTAGTATCATTTCTCCAATCTTTTTACATCAACACCACCCCCAGAAGAACCCCTTATTTTGTCCAGCCTTCAACCTTTGTATAGGCATTTTGTTCTATGTATTCCTCCCTCAAAAATATTTGCAAATATGGAAATATTGAAAGCATCACAGCCAGTAAACGAGTTAATAAATATAGAAACACAATGCTCCCTCAGAGATAAGAATAATTTCATGAGAAAAATGTATTTATATTTTTGAGATTTATTGCAGTATCTTAGCTCCAATGTTTATTTCAAAAAAACATTTGTCTCTTCTGTCTTTCCAAAGACCTTTATATAGCATCTTTTTATGCTCAAGAATTCTACAGAGTAAGATTTTCACAAAAGGAAGAATTTAGCAAAGCAGCCTGCTGTTTTTTAGTTTATTGTTTTTATTCTCTTTCATATTTTTTGAAACAAAATATTTACTTTTTATAAAGATGGTGCAATATTTTTTATTATTATATAAATAATTTATATATATATTTCACATCATTGTAATAATTAATAAATAAATATAAATAATATATATATGTATTTCACATCATTGTAAACCCTGGGAGTCACCAACCACCTTCCCTCAATGGCCACTTCATCTGCCCCCCCCCCATTGTGTATTTTCTTTTGGTAGTCTAAATATTAGTGAAACCATTTGACTTCTGTTTTTTTCTTTCTGACTTGTTTCTGCTAATATGATTTCTTCTAGGTACTTCCATGTTACCATAAATTCATAAAGTTTGTCATTTTTAATTGATGAGTAATATTCCATTGAGTATATATACCACATCTTTTTCATACATTCATCTGTTTTGGGACATTTGGGTTGTTTCCATGTCCTTGCAATTATAAATAGTGCTGCAATAGATATCCAAGCACAAGTGTTCCTTTGTACCCACATTGAGGTCTCCTTTGGGTAGATTCCAGAAGAGCTGAGTCAAATGGTAGAACCATTAGTTTGAGGGTCCTCCACACTACTTTCCCTAGTGGTTGGGCTAGTTTACATTACCACCAGAAGTCTAAGACTGTTCCTTTCTTTCTGCATTCACACCAGCGCTAGTTGTTGCTTGTCTTTGTTTTGTTTTTTGATGTGGGTCATTCTTACTGGTGTAAGGTGGTATCTAATTGTTGTTTTGATTTGCACTTCCCTGATTGTTAGTGACATTGAGCAATTTTTCATATGTCTGTTAGCCGTTTGTATTTCCTCTTTGGAGAAGTGGCTTTTTATTTATTTTTTTTAATAGGGCTTCTTTCTTGTTTTGTTTTTGTTTATTTGTGTGAGTTCCTTGTGGATCTTTGTTATTAAACCCTTATCACTCTTGTGGAGGGCAAAAATTGTTTCCCATTTAGTTGGGCTTCTTTTTTTTGTTTTTTTTCTGTTGTCTCTTTCACTGTACAGAAGCTTTTTAGTTTGGTGTAGTCCCATCTGTTTATGTTTTCCTTCTTTTTTTTTTTTTCTTTTCTTTTCTTTTTTTTTTTTTTTTTTTTTTTTTTTTTTTTTTTTTTGCCATGTGTAGATGTGTCCACAAAGGGACTTCTGAATTTTAATTCATGGAGGGTCTTGCCCAAGTTTTCTTCTATGTATGTTATGGTTTCAGGTCTGATATCTAAGTCTTTTAACCATTTTGAATTGGCTTTTGTACATGGTGTGATGGCGTTGTGTTGGTCCATTTTTTTGTATATCTAAGTCCAATTTTTTTCCAGAACCATATAACGAAGAGGCTAACTTTGTCCAAAGTATTTCTTGAGTTCTGCTGGGTTTCATCTTTTTCTGTTGCTCTTTTTCTAATTTTTCGAGTTGGGAGATGAAGTATTTTTCCTGTAGATAGCTTCTTGGTTTTTGATATGGGCCTTGCTAAGAACCTTCCTCTTACATATGCTTTAGCTGAATCCCAGACATTTTGGAATGTTGTGTCTTTGTCATTTATTTGAAGTATGTTTTAATTTCTTCCATTACCCATTCTTCATTTAGTAGCATATTGTTTAATCTCCATGTATTGGACACTCTTCTTGCTTTCTCTTCCTTGTTCATTTCTAGTTTAATGTCTTTATGATGTGAGAAAAAGTTGGTATGATTTTAGTTTTTGTGTATTTATTCCAGAGTCCTTGTGTTGTAATGTGTGGTCAATTGTAGAGAAGGATCCCTATGCATTTGAAAAGAAGGTGTATTCCTTTCCTTGGGGGTGCAGTGTCCTGTAGCTATCTATTAGGTCTTTTTGGCCTAGGTCATTCCTTAAAGCTTTTGTGTCTTTATGTAGTTTCTGTTTTATTTATTTGTCCCTTGGTGAGAGTGAGGTTTTAAAATATCCTACTATGTAGTGTTTTTGTCAATATTTGTTTTCAATTCTGCTAGCAGCTGTCTTATGAATTTTGGTGCTCCCTTATTTGGTGAATATATGTTGATAACTGTTATGTCTTTTTGGTAGGTTGAATCCTGAACCATTACGTAGTGACCATCTTTATCTCTTGTCTTTTTTCTTTTTTTATTTTGAAATCTGCTTTGTCCTCTATGAGAATGGCTACCCCAGCTTTTTTTGTGTGTGACTGTTCGTTTGTAGAATTTTTTTCCCATCCTTTTACCTTCAATCTATGCTTATCTTTAGAGATTAGATGTGTTTCCTGGAGACAACAGAATGTTGGGTTCTGCCTTTTGATCCTGTCTGCAAATCTGTGTCTTTTGATTGATGAGTTAAGACCACTGACATTTAGATTGATTATTGATGTTTGAGGCTCTAGTGTTATTTTTCTGGCAGACATTTTGAGGTTCCTTGGTTTCCTGTTACTTTCATTCTATTTATTCTTCTGAGGGCTTTGGAGCTGAGGCTTCTTGCAAGATTTCTTGGAGTGGGGGTTTGGTGGTAGCAAATTTCAGGAAACTTTGTTTGTTTCAGAATATTCTGATTTTTCCTTCATGAAAGGACAGCTTTGCAGGGTTGAGTATTCTTGATGGTCTTTTTGTCTTGGAGTTTTTTGAAGATGTGTCTCCATTTTCTACTTGCCTGGAGTGTCTCTTCAGAAAAATCTGAGGTTAGCCTAATGAGTTTTCCTTTGTAGGTTGTCTGTTTCTTCTCTCTAGTCATTCTCATTTTTCTTTATCTTGGGCTCTTGGAAGTTTTATCATGATGTATCTGACTATAGTTTTGTTTTTTCATTAAGGTGGTTTGGTGTCCTATTTGCTTCCTGTATAACATCATTTCATTCTTCAGATTTGGGAAATTCTCTTCCATTATTTTATTAAAAAGTCTTTCATTTCCTATTGTCTTTCTCTTCTCCTTCTGGGATTTCAATTACTCTTATATTTCCTTTCTTAATGTATCTGATATATCTCTGATTTTTTTCTTCTGTCTTTCACTATGTTTTTCTCTCTTTTTTTCTTCATTCTATTTCTTTATCCTCTATTTCTGTATTATTCAGTTTCTTCTCATCTGCTTTCATGCCTCTCTGCTGCATTTTTTGAGCTCTTCTATTGTTCCTCTTATGGACTGTGTTTCCTTCAGTTTCTTATTTAGTGTTTCAATCTCATTCTTCTGCTCATCAATGATAATGTTCACTTTTCTGCAATCTTTTTTATATTTTTCTACTTCTCTTATCTCATTGAGTGCTATTATCATGTGGTATATGAATTCTTTATCTAACATAAAGGTCATTTCTTCAACGTCCTCCTTGTTAGTTTCTGGAGATTGTTGAGTCTTTGCAGGAGATGTTATATAGCTAGAATCCTCTGATATGCAAACCCAAATTCCAAGCTACCTACCTACAGGCAGCTTGTGACTTCTTCAGGCTTGTGTCTGAGTTGCTATGGTAGTTAGTTTCTGGTCTTTCTGTTCTTGTATTTGAGTTACTTTCATAACTCAAATAACATTCAACTTTGATAACATTCAACTTTGATAAAGTTGATAACATTCAACTTTGAGTTTTTTGAGTGTGTTCTGTTAGTGGTTTCCAAGTTTTGATTTTCTTTGTTATTTATATCTGCCCTATGTGACCTGTTAATGTTCTGATGTGTCTCTGTGTACTGTTGAGTTTTGCTTAGAGTCTTTATGAGTGCCAGTCCTTCACTTCACTAGTGAAGCCAGCGCCGAAATGACATGATGGAGTGAGGTGACTATGAGTGGAGACAGCTGTCTACCCTTCCAGGCAGGATTCATTGGGGGTGGGGGGTTGGCACTGGGGGGTGTATTTGAGGATGTTCCCTGCTGGAGGGCTCTCTGCTGGGCAGCATCCCAAAGTGGCATGATGAAGCAAGGCAATGGTAGGCGAAGACAGCTGTCTCACCTGCCAGGTGGGATGCCTCTTCATATTTTTCTACTTTGCCTTTTGACTTGATGATAACACAGAAAAGAGAATGAAGTTTCCATTATTTCTATGTAGTATTGTTTATGTTGCACATAATGGTGAATGTTCAAGGGCAGAGAAAAATCTATATCTTGATAGCACAGAGGCTACTTCCAACTCTCGGTGTTTAATATAATGCTTTCTACATAGTAGGTAATAAATAAATAGTAATTTGACAACTAGATGGAACTGACATTGATTGAGTGGCAAGTAATTCAGAACAATTGAAGCATCTAATTGTACACCGTTATCCTGGCTACATGAGGAATCCTTAAATTCCCTTTTGCTAAACCAAATTTGAGGCAGGTTTCTTCTGACTCCAGGCCCTTGACCTCCTTTTTAGTAAAGCATTTACTTTAGAAAACTTGCACTCATATATTCTCTCTCTCCCTCTTTTTGTAACCCTTCTAAATTCTTCCCAGTCCTACAATCCAAATTGTGTTCTCAAGGACCCAAGAGTCATATATTTGAAATCTAACCACCAAAGATGATTTTGTCACTATATTTGCCTTCCTGTGAAAGTGTAGACACCTAACAAAAAGCTTACCTTGTTCTGAATTTTAAAATTACCTCTTTTCATGGAACTAAGGAAAAGTTGACTTCTCTTTTGGGAATGGCCAACTGGTAAATACAGATGACCTCAGAACTCTGATATTCAGCCTAGCTCTCAATAATTTCCATGCCTTTATCTGTGAAGAACTAGGTATTTGAATACTTGATCTGTGTGTTCCCCTTTATGACTTGCTATAGCACCAAAATAAAATTAACTTCCATCATCTCATCATGTTCAGTGAAATTTTTTTCTATAACAAGTTTTCCAGAGGAATGTAACATACACTAACAGTCATTTAAAGAAAAAAAAGTCTAAAAAAAAACTGGCAAAACATCTAAAGCACCTCCACACACTGGGAACATACGACAGAGAGTTACTCAGACACTATTAGTAACTGGCAGAAAGAGGTTTGTGGTAAAAGGATTTATTCAATAAAAGGCATTGGGATAAAAGCACCGAACTCCTGACAAAGCATATGCACACACATTGATGAAAGTATGGAATAATTGATGCTAGCAACTTAGAAGATTCCTCCTGGCTGTTAGTGCACCTAACGGGAGAGTAATTTGGATTCTCTATAAATATATATTGGGCAGAATTGTATTGTACCCTTAGCTTCCTTTGAACTACAGGGAAAATGTATTTTTGTAACTCTGTTTATTAAGCCTTCACAACAAAGTCTAGCAGTATCCTCTTTTCACTTCCCTTGACCTCAGTTTGACATGTCAGGCCTGGCATTTTTGCCTCTTGTTCTCCTGAGACTGTACTGTGAAAACTTTATTTTTCTTCTGTCAGTTCCCCTCACTCTCCCACTCACCTCTCAGTCTTCAGTCACTTCTTTCTAATAAGATCAGTCTCTGCAGAATTTTCTTTTGTGATTATAATTTCTATGACAACCATAGTATTAACAACGCTGGGGAGCAAAGGAGAGGAGTGAGAGAAGTGGTGAAGAAAAGAAGAAGTAGAGTAGGTATGAGGGAAAAGTTATAAATTGAATAGCTTTTGTGCAATTAAAGAAATCACCACAACACTTAAAGACAGGTTATGTATTGACATATTTTCACATCATACTTCCAATGAGATTAATTTCAAATGTATGTAAAGAATTCATAACAAAAAATATATAAAAACAAGCCATTCAAAAATGAACAGAAGATCTAAAAAGGCACTTTTTCAAACATTGCTTTACAAATGGCCTACACGTACATGAAAAATGTTCAATATCACTTATGATAAAGAAAACAAATCAAGATCATGATATATCATATCATATCATACCAATATTACCAAGACTGGAAGCAGGTGTTGGAAGGTAATGGAGGAAAAAAAAACGTGTGTTCACTGTGGGTGAGAATAGGAATGATATAACCTCTATGGAAACAGAAGTTAATGAAAACTGAAAATGAAAATAGTATTATGATTCAGCAATACCACTTCTAGGTATTTATCCAAAGACTATGAAAACACTAATAGAAGATGATTTTGCACCCTATGTCATAACAACATTATTTATACCTAGCAAAGCATGAAATCAACCTAAATAGATGTCAATAGATGGATGGGTGGATAGAGAAATTTTAGTAAATATGCTCAATGGAATAACAGCTATATAAATAGATTAAATTGTGCTAATTGCAACAATATGGTTGAAACACAGGTGATTATGCTAAGTGAAATAAACCAGAAAGTGAAAAACAATTATCATATGTTTTTATCATTTATGAAATATACATAATCAAAGTAAACAAGCTGGCAAAATGCAGTAAAAATAACTCCTACACTGTGAAAAATATGAACATTACCAGAGCAAGCGTAGAGGAGATAAAAGGGGCAAAGTTGATAGGGTGGTAACACTGGAACATTGTAGAAGATAAGTGAAGTTGGTATATATGTGGAAATATAAAGTTGTGCCCTAAAAGGTATTTAGATATATAAAAAAATGGTTAATTGTATTCTATTATGAAAATTTTATTACTTAAATGCCATAAATTATGAAACCTTTATTATTAAAAAGTTATAAATTAACTGAAGCATCAAGTATGACAAAAGGAAGTCCAGTCATAAACAATAGGTACATTCACTACAGATAAGCACACATACACTATAGATAAGTCCAGGTGAGATAAGACACAAACATAGAAATGGAGATTGCTAGTTTAGGAAGATAGCAGAGGTGTAGGTCACAGTCAATCTTCATTAAATGACCCCATAAGGAATATAGACATTAAATTAATCTATTTAGTGGAAATAGGAGATCTTCATCTTGAGACTAATCAAGTCATTCTCTGCATTCCTCACAGAATGACTAAGCAGAGTGAGAATACAATTTTCTGTACTATCATATTCCAAATTGGTGATTTAAAAAGTCTCTTTATGTAAGATTCAATCACAACCAGGAAAATTTCTTACTACAGCAGAAATTCTATTTCTTAATGCCTTCCTGGCTTTTCTCCAGGATGGTATCTGGGCATATGGGAGGAAGAACAAAGCATTTTTGCTTTTTTAGTAGTTACTAAGATTCTTAAGTGCTATGGTTGGCAAAGTTGGTCTTGAAAACTGGACCTAAAAAGCTCTGCCCACCTACTTGTCTGTCTGCTTAGCACTTGCAATGCTGGCATCTAGCTTTATAATCTCAAGTCAGAAATCTCCTGGATAGTTCAGAGCTCAGCATTGATTCCTGACAACTAGTGCCCATCTTGGTTTTGTTCATTAAATAATTCACAATTTTCATGAGCATACATGGTTTCAGCTATTGCAACATTCACAGAGGTATAAAATATTATCTAACTTGATGTTTTAATTTGGAATGCTGCTACAGCAGTTGAGAGATTCGTGAAAAGGCGTTTCAAGAGATGTAATATGAACTTCAGGAGGGCTAAGCATTTTAAGTCCTGTGAAAAAGTTATCAAATTATCATGCATATGCACCTAGGAATGTAAAAGAGAGTGTTATAGGCATAGCTAGAACTTATATACATTGAAACTTTATTTGCTCCCAGATTGCTTGATTCCTTTGTTTTTGTTTTTTTCTCTGCTCATAAATGAGTTATCCTGTGCTTCTTTTTCCCCTCTCACTTGTAAAATGAGTATAAAACTAGTAAGGATCTAGTAACATTTTCACAGAGATTAAGTAAATTATATGAAGTATTAATAAAATGTTTGAAATGTAAGTGATCATTGTTACCTGACAAAAAACATCATCATTTTCATCATTGTGATAGATGATGATGTTGATGATTGATGATATTGATAATGATGATGAAAAAGATGGTGATGGTGGTGTCTCAACTATTGGTTGAGGAAAAAAAACTCAAGAAAAAGTTTCTGTCCCATTTCCCCATGTTTTCAAGATTACATATGAACTGTACAATGCATTTGTGTAACCTTATTATTTTGAAGAATGACAAGTATCAGTCGTGAATTCTTAATTTATAAATCACCCCTCATGCAATTATTCAGGTCAAGCACCTCCATCAATACAGGAAATGATAGACAGTTCAAGACAACTACTAGATTTTAATTAAGAATTTCTGTATCTGATACTGATCCTATGTCATGTCCATCATCATCTGAAGTCTTTGTGAAATGATTTCTTTGTATGTGAATTTCTAGAATTCTTAAATATAATTATAGATTGTTAATCTTGGTTATTTCTGACCAGAATTGATAATAAAATCTTCCAACAAATAAAACACCCTGCATTTTTTTTAAAGACCAAAGCCATACTTTTATTTACCAAATGATAATATTTATTGTGGGAATTTACCCATACCTTCATGAAATATAGAAAATGTTTATTTTTATTCTTTATTCTCTCTCTTTTTCTTTAAAATGCTGCAACACTGGTTTCCAAAAACTGGCTATTGTAGATATTGCTGCAATGAACATTGGGCATGTACGTGTTCCTTCAAATCAGTGCTTTTGCTTTCTTCAGGAAGACACCTTTAGATATGAGGGAAGTGCTGTATCAAATAGCATATATATTTTTAATATTTTGAGGATCTCCATACTATAGGAAATCTGTTATCCTTTAGAATACCCAGAAACACAGACAAAACACATTCTACAATATTTGTTCTGTTCTAAGGAAGAATACAATTTTGGTCTGATTTGTTTGTGCTTTCTTAGAAATTTGCATATAATAAACATCTTAATGATATACCAAAGTACTCTAAAAACCTGTTACAATACCAGTCTAAGTAAATAAAATCTTTTTATATCTCTTTTGATATATGACTTATTTGAGATTCTAGCTTCTTAAAGACTAAATTTTCTAAGTGTACCTGTAAATTTTATCATAAACATTTATACAAGGTACACTGCACAGCCATGTTCATGTTTTAGTCTGCACACTTTAAAGCTATACATCTGGAGACTGCACACACACCATTATTATTTGGCATTTAAAACAGACAGTTCAGTGGTTTTAAAATTTGGTAATCCTCAGTACTTCATGCTTTCCAGGTACAATTTTGCCATCTGCAGCATCAAGGTGATAGTTTGCATATCCAAGTGCTATAGTAAGAATAAGAGCTGCAATAACAGAAACAGATGCTATATGCTTTCTTTCATTTATCAGAAAATAGACACACATTATGAAGATTTTTAATTTTCTGGGTATAAGTCAAATATTATCTGCAATGTAACATACCATCAAAAAAAATAGAAGTAGTTTTAAAAATCAAATAGTTTAAGAATTGATTTTATAAAAGAATAATTCCTTATCTTCCAGTTTCCTATATTTTTTGACCCCCTTACCCCAAAAGTATCATCTTTGGCAAATTTATCACTAAATTGTGTAATTTACTTTTTATAACTTTTCATATTCTTATATAACATGCTTGTATTCTAGTGAATTTCTGTTAATATAGATACTATTTATTTTATATTTTAAATAGCTTTTCTATAGAGTTTTACTTTTAAAACTACTAACTGCTCTTTAACGAATATATTGTATTATTTGGATTTTTATTTCAAATTCCATATATATATATATATGTCTCTATATGTCACCTCATATCTTTTCTCAAGTATTTAGCATTAATTTTTTGTCTAATGTACTAAGAATAAAGCACTGAAAAGCTGATTAAAATAGCTCAGTTTATGGAAAAGATTTTTCATATCTCAGTAGCTGGAGGCACATTAATTTGAAAAATCTTACACACAAAAATTTTTTTTCAAAGTCTACAGTTTCTTTTTATTTCCTTGGGATTGTAAAGACTTCCTAAGAGAATTTTTCCAGTCTCATACTTGAAGGAAAGAGTGTTTCTAATATCCTGATAGCAAATTTGGGTATGGGCCATGAATCTTCTAGGTTGGTATATGATTTTCAAATGTTTTACAGTTACTTCTAGTCCCTAGTAATACCTAGTGTCTTTGCATCCAGTTTCTTTGGTTCATTATTTCTACTGCTGGAATGAGGATAGACTGCTTCTTTGCTGTGTGAACAATTAGAAAGGGTTGTGTAAGCTAATTGCTTTCAATTCCCTTGGCACTTCCAGAGCTCTTTGGTGCTCATCATCATTGAAACTTTTTGATGTTCTGCAGATAAGCCATCTTGTGATGAGAGTTTTCTCCACTATCAACTGTAGTATTTGATTTATTTATTTTACTTGGTTTGCTAACACCTTTCCATCTGCTTTTTAGCTTCAATGATGTAATGATGTGCTGTTGTGTCTCTAGCCCTTTTTACTTGGAGTATAGTCCCTTTAAAAACTCATGAAAATGAACAGATGGAAAAATATTTTAAATATAATCATCTAATTTGAGTTGTTTATGGACTCTGCAGTCTTGAAGCCTCCAGATTTTGGGGAGAATACATGGGGAATCTCAGTCTGAGGATACACCTTCTACTTCCTGCAGACATGGTGCTGGAGCTCTCTCGATCATGTGCAACAAACATGTGTGTCTGATTACTCAAACCTTGCCAAGAGGTTTGTGACTCTCCCTCTTCACCTACCAATTGAATTGTATCCTTGCACAATTAACAAGAATGTTCTTGATAAGCTGATAGTGTGCTGTGTATTTATATTTTTACTTGAGCCATACAGGAAATCTTTCTCTGTTGTGGACTATAATGTTCTACAATCAAATTGTAGAGTTGTAACTTTTGATACAACACAGGACCAGATTTTATATAAAACATTTAAACAAACTGCTGTTCAATCAACCTGATTTAGGCCCAAGAAAACTTGAGCAACATTCTCAATAGTCAATGAATTATTACATTTTACTGTTTCCTCACTTTAAAAGTAATCATTTCTTTCTAGTCACACCAGTGAGATCTCTGATATAATATTTTTATATTTCTGAGTGTATTTAACTACCTTAGAGATTTTCCTTTTAAAAATTTAACAATTTATTTTAATTGAAACTGCAAGTTCCCACTTTATTCTCCACATTCCAGTTGGACCTAGTTTTTGAATTTTTTTTAATGTACAGTTACTGTAATTCCATTGTTTTTATCCTTGCTAGTTTCATTGAAGGTGTTGTAATTGCTCCTCAGTAAAGCCTTTTACTTGTGCTCTGAGTATTTTCCACTTTCTTAGAATGTAAACTAAATGACCCTCGTTGACACAAAAAATGAAGATAGCAAATGCCCATCTATTCATGTAAATAGTCACTGGTTAATCTAAGAAGTAAATTCAATTGAAAACGTATAGAAAGGATTTTTCTACTCAACCAAAGTTAGAGGAGGTGGGGGAGATAAAAAAAAAAAAAGGAAGGGGAAATCAAATTAAGGAGAAAAACCTGGGATCAGCAAGCTCTGTGATTCCATGGAATTCTTGCTGCTACCTGGAGAGAACTGTCATGAAATTTAGTCAAAGAGCCTCAGACTTGCAGTGATGCTGATTTGTAGGGCATGAACATCCCCAGTTGAGCTACTTAGAGCATTCAAGAGACTCCTGGAATTGAAATGGGAATGTGGACCACAGCACTGTAAATGAATCATTCTAGTAAAGACTCTGTTAAGAATCAAATCATTATTTTCTCCTTTCAGAGGGTAAAGGAGAAAACTGTCTTGACTACTTTCTTACAGGAGCAGATTCCCAAATTATGGTTCATAGATTTTTCTATCAGAAGTTAGCCAGTATGATTTTAGGATATGTGCCTCTCAGACCAAAAGAATCCCTGCTCTAGGGTCTAAGGATTTGCATTCTAAAGCAACATCTTTCATGAATGTTGTACACACTAAAGTTTTAAAGTCTCTGCTCTGATATTTCTTCTATTTTGAGTGATATCCAAGAGGGAAACTACCACTTACATTAGCTAATATAAATTAACACACAAATAAATACATACATACATACATACATACATACACACATAAAATAATAAGTAAATAAATGCTACCCTATGCCGTTTCTTAAAATTTTACCCTCATTTGCACCAAGAACTACCGTTATATGGTTTAAACTTTATTCTTCTACATGTGACCTTCACTTAAGATTATTATAATCTATAAATTTATTGCCTATGCACTCACTCCCATCCATCTCTATTAATTCCTTTATAGAATTAAAAATTTTATTGAACAAACTATGTATTAAGCAATTTAGCTGATGTTAGCATGATACAATAATTGTAAGAGTACTATGTAAGAAGATAGGAAGTTTAGGAAATATATACCTGATATCAATCCAGGTGTGTTATTTATAAGCTATATAAACTTTGATAAGTTTATCTAATTTCTATATGTTTACATGTTCAACTTCAATAGGTAAATATTGACTTTTACTTTGTGAGTCATTGAGGAACACAATGTTATATTTAGTAAGTTCATACTAATATATAACTATATCATTCAATATAGTTCAAGTGGACCATGGCATGTTAAATGTTGTTAATTGAACTATTTTACACAATAATATTATCATTAAACATTTTGCATTTTTTTTCTCCATAGAAATCTACTGTGATGGGGTGTTAAGCTTGACATATCTAGAAGACTTTGAAGTGACAGGAATTGGTTTTAGTTGTAGAGTGTAGACTGGAGAATAATTTGAAAAGAAACATTTTCACATCGGTAATAACGTATAAATTCAGAATAAATTTATAAACTCTAAAAAGAATAGAACATGAAGTGAAGGTAAGGTATGAAGCTAAGAACACTAGCAAATTAAGGAAGTTTTGGAGGAAGAGTTTCAGAATGGTAAAGACTGTTAGTCATAATTTTTATCTGATACTACCGATGAAAGGAAAAGGTGATAGTGATGAAAAAAATAATTTTCTCATGTTAGCCCATTAAAGAAAAAGCTCATTATCATAATAAAAATGCTAATCATAAATCATATATGAACATTTCATAATAGAGAAGCTCTAGAATATTAACAAACAACAGAGAAGCAAGCAGTGAAATTTAAAGATTGCAGATAAAATAGCTATTATAGAAATATTAGCAAACACATGCCCTCTCCTAATATTTGCAAAGATCAGACAAGAGTACAAATATCTGTCTAAATATTTCAAAGTTGTAAGTCATGCTAATTTTATACTAAATATGTTTTGAACTCCTACTGTCAAAATATGGACTTTCAAAACTCTATTAAAAGCAAAGATTGAATTTAAATTCTTTCAACTCTGGTATATTTCCTGTTGGAACTTTATGTGATATTAAAAAACAGCCCTCACTCCCCAATTCCAGAAGTATCTTCTATTTTACTTCCCCAGTCTCCATCAGGCACACCATGGACCTGTGTGTATACCAGCTTCACTGTTTAAACTCCGATTGTAACCATTACACAAAGCAGCCCCTTGTTTACTCCCCATGTCTTAGCTTTACAAATCTTTTGGGTAGGAAATTCTGAATTTTGGGGTGTATTCAATTTTCTCTAGAAGTGTGGTAAATATGGCTTTTGATTATAGGATGACCATATCGAGAACAAGCTCTCTGAAGCATGGAACATAGAGCAGGGGGCCCTCTTTTTAGGATATTTAGTAATTTTAAGGAGCCATTATACTGAACATTTGAGTATTGTTGAGATAAATATGGTTCAGAAAATATAAAAGATACAAAAATATCATTTAAAGGGGAAGACAAAGGTTTTTTGGAGGAGATAGAAGAGCGTTAGTAAAGGCAAATAAATAAAATAGTTTATATATAAAGAACTAATCTGACAAAAAATGATGAAATTGCCTGTTCCATAGCAGATTTGGGGAACAGTCTATTCTCTGAAGTCTCTGGAGAAAGTTGCGATGGAGGATTGTCCCATGGTATCTATTTTCCTTACTGACCACTTGAGTTAGAGACCTGCTTATATGAAGACTGGTGGAACAATGACTAAAACCCTATTAAGACATCTTCATTAAGACTTCCTTTATAGTAGGGATAAGAGTGTCTTATAAATATTTTTCTTCATTCTTACTGAATTCTTAATACTCTTCTACTTTTAGTCTTCCTTCTCAACTCCCCCTTTATCCCCGAGCCCATAAAAAGGCAAAAACTTGTACTTGATTTTCTAGCTCCAGACCAGTTTGTTGTGGCCTTAGATCCCAAATGTCCTAACCTCAGTGTGCACTGACTCCTTTAGCCTCCAACCCTGACCCTCATCCACTGTCTTTCTGTGGGAAGCTGAGCTATTCACCAATCTTACAGGGGGATGGAATACTCTCTTCATTTTCATGTAAATTCTTGGTATGTAGGAAAGCAATTTTATGTCACAGCATTTTTAAGAGGAATTTTCTTCCATATGCCAGAGAGTGATATGCTTTAAAAGAGGCAAAGCTAAAAAATACTTCCAGAATTAGCATTTTCTGCAATGAGCCAGCACTTTCTGCAGTGCTCCCCTTTGAGTCACATCTGCTATATAAAAAAGGACACAGGAAGAAACTCTTGTTAATCTCATCTAATAGATGTCCTGAAGAAAACATAGTAACCAAATGTTAGTTGCATTTAAGTGATGTAAAAGTAAGCATCATGGAACTGCAAAGGAAGTGATTGTTACCTTATCAAAAGAAAACAACAACAACAACAAGAGACTTATTATAATACAGAAAATATTAAAATTTTTATTCTAAAATCATCTAATATTATTCATGGATAAATTTGCTCTTGTCTCTTTTCCTGAGCATCAACTATTAAAATACATAAAATCCCTTATTTAAACATAGTCCCCTAGTGTCAAACTGATTTTATGTTAAATGAAAGTTCTTCATTACAAGTAACTGTTAGTTATTTTTATCTGTGATTTATTTCTCTGATGTCTTATTATGTGTAAACAATGCCAATTTGGCAATATGATCAGTTTTTTTTTTTTAACGTATATAGCCCTGTTCTGGTTTGGTCATGGAACCAACAATACAACATTGCAATATAAGTATGTAAGCTCTGGATATCTATATATCATGTTTAGAGAGACAGTAAAAATATTTCAGCTCTTTCTATAAAATTCAAGCATGGTGAACTCATCTCTGAACAATCTGGTTCTAAGTGAAATTAGGTGAGAAAACAAACAAAATGGATGCTTAATCAAACTTACAGAGGGGAGCAGCTGGTCCTTTAAAAGAAAGCCACACACCACACCAGGTCCTTCCCAGTCTGTGCATGCAGTAGCAAGACCACATAAACTTTAAGAAGGAGGCAAAAACAAATTTACTTATTGAACGACAAATTAGACAAGAGTCATTGAGGGCACAGGAATCCCTTTGGTAATCTTCCCCACAAGTCCAGTCTCTAGTTCAAAACTACACATGGCTGCTCAGCCATGTGTGTCCACAAAATGGCAATTGCCCCACCATAAGCTGGATGAGGAGTTAAGCATGGCATGGTCAATTCTTCTCCAAAAGACACTGCTCTGGATTCTTTAGCTCGTTCAACTCCAAAGTGGCCCAGCATCAGCAAAACTCATTTGATACAGCAACGCAGCAAGTACTTCAGATGTCTCATGTTAAAAATGGCAACAAGTAAAGTCTCTTTAGTTCTCCAGAAGATTTCCAAGCTTTGCAGTTTCAAAATTAAGCAAAGTTTTCAAGTATCGTATTTCCAAGACAGTTCACAGAGGTCACAAATTTCTACAACCTACTTCTCTGGGCTCCTCACTGATCCGGGCTGGGGGGTGGAAGCCCACAGCTTGACTTCCTTCCCTGCCCTGCTGCCCCACATGGCAGCAGCAGCTCTGAGGCCTCCAGCCTTTCTGCCGCTCCTTTTTTGCACCTTCTTCTCTCTTCTCTCTTCCTCTGTTTATCTCCTTCCCCATCTTTTTCTGTTCTCTTCCTAATCCTTTATTCCCCTTTTCTCCAGAGAAGGCTTAATTCCCTTAACTCCCTTTCTACAAGTCTCCACCTACCAGGACACAATGGCTGCCATTCTAATGTAGCACAACCAGTACTGGGGACCACAGCCCCCTAACATTCCCTACTCTTCATTTTTAAAAAATCATGTCTATGGTCATCCACTACAATCAAATTCAAAATATTATAGAATTACAAGACAAAACTCGCAATTACATTGTTACAAGTACAACAGATTTTAGATAGTTACTAAAAACTGGTATAAGTTAATCCCATTAATGTTTAGAATACAAAAACCAGGCTATTGAAAACCATTAACATTTATCCAAGAGAGTAAAGCTTTTAAGTCATTTAACCATGTAGAACACCCTGGGTATCCAAATCGCATTTACATTTTCAAGTCTACATGTGTATGTAATCTCTACTAACTAGACTTAAACAGTCAACTAACAACTGGTATCCAAGAGGGAACAAGCCATTTAATTCCATTACCATTTATCCAAGAGAGTAAAACTATCAAACTATTTAACCACTGGAACTCACTGGGTCTCTAAATCTTATTTAATCCTTAAGTCTACATACACATTTAATCTCTACTAAAAAGACTATTACTTCTCTGAATTTTCAACAATACTAGTTAAAACAATACTAGTTTTCAAACAATCATCCAACAACTGGTATTCAAGAGGGGAAAACCAAGCCAAACCTTGGGGAACCCCACTGGGTTCCCAACACTTATTTAGACAGTCATGGCTACATAAACATCCAAAACATCCAATTCATACTGAGTAGTCTATTACTTTTTCCTGAACTTCCAAACTCTCTCTATAGTTAGCTTTCAGAATACATATTGCATCTGCTCTGCTTTTTTTTTAAATCAAGCTTCCATGGCTTTTTCCTCTTTTTTTTTTTTTTTTTTCTAGACAGCATGTATACTAAGATAACCTAACAGCTTTCCATAAACATAAATCCAAAATGCACACAAGGCTTTTCACTACATGCCCATACAATCCATAGCAATAGGAACATTAGAAAACATTCCATTTTTGAACCTGTGACCACTATTTACTAAAGCACTTTTACCAATGTTCTTGCAAACTGCTTTAATGCTTTAAGGTAATCTATACAAGGAAAAAAATTCCTTGAGCTGCTTAACCATGGTCAGTGGTCCCAAGATTCTAAAAAGGTTGGCTCAGAAATTTAGACACAAAATGTATACACAAGATTCAGGTGACTGGGGATAAGATCCATGGCCGCAATTAAGTCTTTGAGACCATTGAGGAAAGATACAACTTGAAAAAGAAATGGACCAGACGTACAATATTAGGAGGAGTAAGATTTTTGGATAGAAGGAAAGGCAGCTCAGTGTTTTCTGAGATTAAAACCCCAGGACAATAGAAGTTATCTGTAGATAAAAATAGAAGCAGTAAAATGTGATTAAGGTTGATTCTCTTTTAAACAGTAATAAGAAGCCCAAATTCTTACAGAGGACAGACACATAAACAAACAAAGCAGATCCTGCATGAAAGCATTATAGTTACAACTGTATAATTGTTAAAAGCTGGCAAAATCAAGAGTGCTCACACTATCTAAAGAGAACAGCTATTACTCTAATGTAGACAACTATTGCTGTTTGGAAATAGCGTCCAATATCGCCATCTACAGATTTATGAGGAACTATATTTGTCCATTTTAGATGAATCTCTCATTGAAAATGTTGGTTGAAATTAAGAAATTAAAAAAAAAAAAAACCTGTGGGAAATCACAAAACAAAATCTGCACTTGGTTGCAGACTGATAGATTGAGTGATCTATTTAGATAGTAAAAATGCTGAGCTGAGAAGTCAACAACTGACCCTGACCATCTTGGGAACTCTCTATGGGTATTGGCTTAATAAAGGCTTAGCAATGTTGGCAGTTACTAAACTCTGTTATTAGAGTAGAATTGCTTTCTCCCTCTCTGCTACTTTCTATAAAGACAGATTTTTCTTAAGTGCACTCCTGACCTCTCTCTGTACCATACTCATTTTGTTCCAAAAGGCTGTGAAGTGACACTTGGTTAGTGAGAATGTGGTATGCATGGCTTACTCTTCCTTTCTTCTTCTTGAGGATAAATGGCTCATAGAGCAGAGTTAGTTGGCACTGTTCTTCCAGGTACTTTTCTGTCACTGAAAAAAAATGCTACTCCAAACCTGCAAAATCTGGCCCAAGCAAATGAATAATTTGTCCAATTTGGGGATTGAGTTTAAGCAATTCTGTTTTTCTAGTGTACCTGAAATAAATCTACAACCAGAACATTTTGCTAGTTATGTATTTTGGTTTTATATGCTGTTTTTTCCTTTTATTTTCCAAATTAATTTACATAGGGAGAGTCATATTATTAATAAGTTATGTCAGTGAATGTGTGCTAATTTTGTTTTATCATCAAATATAGTTCTGTTTGAAAATCATAGACACTAGCTATATCTAAACATACTACAGAAAACTATTTTGAAAATTTGACTTTGTTCAATATTCTTAGCTATATATAACAATTTGAAGATGCTACCCTGATTTATGTAAAGTTACTTGAAAATGATTGTCAAGCCTATGATAAAAAATAAATCAGACTTCTAGCTTCCCATCTGACATGTAAAGCACTTGAAAGTCATCATTTTCATTTTTACAACAAGAGCTAGACAATTTTTAAAATTTCAATTATTGGATCTATCAGAGAATTGAGGTCACAGAGTTAGGTGCCTAAAAATGGAAAGATGGGTGAATATTGAGAATCATAACTTCCCAGAAGTCAAGGAACAGAAGCAATGTTTTGGAAGACAATACCCACAGAAATATTAAGCTGTGATTTATAAATTGCTTGAGGTTCAGTGTAGATAGGATGAAGTTATATATTCCAGGAACTTAGTAGGACACCACAATTTCCTGAGTTCTGCCTCAAGGAACTCAAGCAGATTCTCAATGTGAACCATGGAGAAAAATCCCATGTGTCTCCTACACAATAAAGGGCAAAGTTACTTTAATGTGTAACTAGAGCTTATGTTCTTATCAAAAGCCTGACCTCAATGAAAACTCCTTTGCCAAACTTTGACTTGAGGTTACCAGAGAAAGAAAATTCAGTAAAAGACCATCTTTTCTATAAGTGATACTTGAACAACTGAGCACTCAAGTAGAGAAAAAAAATTAAATATATATTTCATATAAATATCACATGCAAAACTATAAAACATTTAGAAGATAATGTAGTAAAATCAGTTTAGCAAGAGGTTTTTAAATACACCAAAACACCTTGAATAGAATACTGATAATCTAGACTTTTTTAAAGTAAAAAAACTTCAGCTCTTCTGAAGACATGGCTAAGAGAATGAAAAAACAAGCTGTAGAAAAGAAAAAAATATATATAATTGTAAAGTATGTATCTAAGAACTGGCATATATAAAACATGTAAAACAATAGTACAAAGAGCCCATTTTAAAAATGAACTAAAGATTTAAACAGATGCCTTACCAAGGAAGAGAAACTGGTAGTAAATAAATAAGCACAAAAAAAGACATTGACATCATATAACATAAAGAAATTGCAAATTCCTTAATTTCTACTATTTAGTTTACTAGACTTGAGGTGCTCCCTTAAATTATGCGATTTATTTTTCTATTTTTTTGTGTGTAAATAAGCATATATGCAAAGTTCTCTTAATTGATATGTTTCAGGACATTTTGAAATTATGCATGTAACATGGGTGCATTTTAACCAAGACTTCTTTGTATATAGTATATAGCAAACAATTTAAGTTCTTATTTGAAACATGTAGTTCATCTAGATGCTTAGATAAGTTCAACATATGTTAAATGTAGAGGTTGCAAAATAATATCTTGTGAATTTTTTAGCAAACATCATAGAATTAATATCCTTGAGGAATGAAGTTAATAAACCATCTTCGTTACTGTACACATGGCCATTGGTTTGCAGGAGGTGGCAGAGAAAGAATTACAAAAGGTAATGTGTTAGCACATTCATACTTGAACATTTTTAGCGTCATTTTTGTGTTATATGAACTTTGTTTTGCTGTGTATAGTGTATATAATGAATAAGTATGTTCTAATTTTGCAACTTCTAATCTCTATATGTTAAAGAGGTTGTCAGTTGATGACAAAGTAGAAAATTAACACATTTTACATATTTTATATTGATCTTCATAGGAAAGCTTGCTTTATATAAATGATGTTTGGATAGGAATTTGTTCAATCTCCTTTAAAATGTTACACATCACTGTGTTTGTCCTTAGAATTGGTGGTGGAGAAAAAGAAGTAAGGGAGGGAACAGAAGTTTGATCAAAATTGTCATAATTAGAAAATATTTCAGGTAATAAACATTGTTACCGTGTGAAATTTTATCTAATAGGTCTGTGTCTGTGTACATTGTGCATAGGTAAGTTATGAAATATCCAGTCTTTAGATATTTACAAGTATTGATATCTTTAAAAGTATAGAATGATAATGCTTATGAGTAGCTTTGAAATTTGATGGAAATAATTATCCTTGAAAATGGAATTGTTAAGCCATCTCTGAATAGTATGTTCTTTATACTTTATCACTGGGTTGAGAAAAATGTGAGGGAAGGGAAGGGGAAAAATGTTTTGCTTGTGGTTACTTGATAATATCAGCTTGTCCATTGTTGCATATGTTACATGCATTTCACTTGTATATTGTACATATACTGGACAAATGGGTCTAATTTTATAATGTTCTAGGTTCTAGATATTAAAGAGGTTGCCAATGTATAGCAAAAATAGAATTAATGAACTAGTGCATTTTATATAATTTGCTAAAATTCATCAAATGACTATCTTCTGAGATCTTTTGGAAATGAAATTGTGAAATGATATCTAAGTGACCCATATACCTACACTTACCCACAGAGTGGAGAGGAAGAATTTAAAGGGTCACACTAATATATGTATTAGAACTCTGCTATTAAAGGTGCTTGGTGTGCAAAGAAACGGAAGTTTCTACTCAGGGAAATTATTGGATTTTTAATGTACCACTTACAATTTGTTATTTCTTTTTTTATGAATCAAATAATATTTAAGAACATTGATATTCTATTTGCAGATGCAAGAGAGTTGCAAAAATAAAACCATAAACCATATTTAGAAAACACTTTAATACTAGCTTTAAAATTAATTTATAAATGACAGATTTCATAGAAGAAGAATTCTTAGTATTTTTGGTTTGTAAGTGGCACTCTTTCTTTTTTTGGATTTCTGGGTATGTGTGTATATATTTACATTCACAAACCCATATTTGTATGTGTGCGCTATACTAAGATGGGTCAAGGACATCTGGCATACAATATGCAATCAGTGTTATTATGAACATATGGAACTATTAAATTTTCAATGTTAGGACAGATTATTTATAAAAATGCACAATTTTGATATGTTTCAGTGTCAAATAGCAAAAAAATAAAAATAAACATTGGCATGTAGATGCTTGAAGCTAAATTACAAAGGTATTTTTGGAGAGAATTTGATAGTGTCAATAATGAGCCATAAATTATTCACATTTTTAGTTTGATAATTGCACATCCTGGAATTATTCAAAGGAAATAAGCAGAGTAGCTCAGAAAGATGTATCTGTTAGAAAATCTCTGTGGTATTATTAGAGTGATAGCAAAAACACCAAGATCTTAGGAAAAAAAAAGGTATATATATTTCATGAGTTATGTTTTGGAAGAAAGTTAATTATAATGAGGGGTTAGACCTTGACAAAAAGATAGGGAGACATAATAGGCATTATAAGGACAGGAACCTCAAGAGACATTGGTACTGCAGGAAGACATAACAAGAGGAAAAAGTCAATGACAACAAAAAAGCCCATGACTACCAACAGTTGATCTATGTTAGGACATTCATTTGCCAAGGTTGTGCAACTTAAAACACAGAAACAAATAAAACAATTGCACAATCACTACAGTTCATCCCCTAGACCCAAAGCATGAGCATAGATGTATAAACACTAAAGTTGTCATCAGTGGCAACTCATTCAAGGTCCCTTCCATATGCATTTATAGAAACTGTTTTTGTTTTTTAACCTGTCCTTGCACAAATCTTTTCAGGACTTCCTGATGCTGACAGAGTTAGCCTATTTCTTTAAATTTTGAGACTTTACTCCTAAAAGCTAGTCTGTGTCTTTAAATAGACTTCCTTGACTTGCTTGCTGTTTTGTGCAAGCAGTGTTTCCTGTTTCATCATATCAAGCAGTGTCTCAGTAATATGAGAGAGTATCTTTGCTACAATATTTTATGGGAGAGAACAACATTTAAAGCTTAATATAAAGCATTATTACGATTTTACTTATAATATATACATACACATACTTAATGTTACTTAATGTTAGAAATATTGTGTATTAAAATGGAAATGGGAGAGTCTTCTATTATTGGATTACAGATATATTGTCTTTATATCTGACTTACTAAATGATACAGGAATAAATTAGCATATATTTATAGTACATGGTTTGCTAAAAACCACAAAGAGAGAGATTCCACAATCAGGGTTTAGAAGTTAAAAGTCATGGGAGCTTATTAAATTTCATCTAACCATGATAGCTTCTTATGAGCATAAGTGAAAAATTAAGGGCAGTTAAATGTGTGATTTTCACATGAGACTATGTGTTATTCCAGTTCAAAACGGATCTAAGTTCTTCATGTTAACTAGCATATTCCCACTATTCTGTATTTGTCAATTTAAGAAAAATAACAATTATGAAAATAGAATGAATTAAATAATTTGAGATATAAAACCATATATAACAGTCACTTTAAAAACTACAGGGTATTACATATATTTCTCAGTCATTTAATTTATGCTGTATCAAATGTCAAATTAAATTCATAAAATAAAGCTTTATCTTACAGTAAGTGCAATCTATAAAGAGGTACAAGCAACTGGCTCTTGCCTTTAAAAATTTGCACTGTAAGAGATTATTTTTTGTCTGTTTTACTATAATGGCAAAATTGCACTACTTATCAAGTACTGATAAATCTAATGCACACATGATATTGCTGTGTGATGTCGAGGCATACTTTGTGTATTTAATTAACAGACTTTTTTGGAAAAAAACATGGAATTGTTGAATTAGTAAAGAAGATATATGTGGTGAAATAAAATAATATTGTGTGAATTTGGCAGGATTAACTAGGCAATAGGGATAAACCATGAATTTTATTTTATTATTAAGAATCAAATTTATTTATTTCTTCTTTTTTTTTTAATCTACTTTTTTGGCTTCGGTTTCACCTTCGGCAGTTACAGCTTTTCATAATTCCACCTTCTTCAAAACCCTCTTCCTTGCTTGAGCCAGGCACAGGCACATTTTTGCAATTTTAAAAACTGAAAGGTCTTTCATTACTAATTCATTAACTGATGATATCGTCATATGAGTAATTTTGCTTACACTGAACATAATGGAGGTGTTATCCTCTGCATGATAAACAGTCTAAAAATCTGAACACTTTCTCCAAGTATTTAATTCAATAGGTTGTTCGCTTTAACTTGAAAACTGTAGTCTTGAAAAAAATAAATGATCGAATCCAAATATTTCCTTTAGTAGTTTATTTTAAATAGTAAGTAGTTTAGTGATTATTCATGTTGCCTCTTCAACATTTAAACATAAATATCCCTGCCTTGTTCCAAAAATAATACAGGCAGCGCCAACATGAAAGAAAACCCTTGGCTATGATAATATATCATTTAGTTGCTAAAATGAGAAATTGATACAATTACAGAAAGTTACTGTTTGAAGGTATATTGGAGACCATCTCATTTAGCTCATTGCTTTGTGAATTGATATCTTCTGAAGGTCTAGGAATGTTCACTGTGCCGTTTCTGCTTGAATACTCGAGAGACAAAACTTAGTTGTAATATAGTCTTTTGCTGTTTCTGGAAACATAGTTATAAGTTCTTTATATTCTTAAGATCTATTTTGTACTCCGATATGCCATATCTTTATAACTGTATGCTTCTTCATAGTTTTAAATTGCAATCAAAATGTACATCAGAGAGCCTCATTGACGTCTATCTCTTGTTTTGGATGGTGATTAAATGGGTGCGTACCATTATTAAAATTCAATAATCTTAAACCCTAATAATATTAAAGCTTTACATTATTTCTCATAAAAAACAAGGCAGAAAACTTAATGCCTATCTGTGGAAATTTCATTTATACAATAACAAAATCTGAAAATAACATGTATTGCAATAGTTTTCAGAGTACACTTAGGAAGAGACATAAAACTTCATCTTTCCTTAAAGTTCAAGAAAAACCCAACAAATTGCAATATTAAATGAGAAATTTCTGGCACAACTAAACTTCTGTTTCCTTTAGCATTTCTTTAAAATATTTAATTTATAAAGCGAGCTGTGTAATATGTCATATATTTCTCCCAGTGAATGATATGTGATTAATCATATCGCATTAAATAAATAGTAGATGCCTAGCATGTGATCACCAATAATGCCCCAGCCTCCAATCTTTTTAGTTCCATGAACTCTAAATCTCTTGTTATGATTAATTGTATTCCTTCCCTAAGTGCCCCAGAGATTCCTAACATGGTTGGTGTTGAGAGGAGAAAATTTTGAGATTTTCCAATACTTGTCAACTAACAGCTTAGCCTTTGATTGTATCATGGGTGAGGATAGGAAATATGAAGTTTCTGGGTCAGAGACAACAAATGTATTACTCATGGAAAAGCAAAATGTATCAACTTATTGTGTCATGTTCACGTGTCATTTTTTGTTTGGTTTTTATTTTTTCCTCCAATTTTCTTTGGTAATGATGTGGGAAGGCCTATGTGAATGCTACAAACAATTTAAGTTTGCATGATAACTCAGGATCTCCAGACCTAAGGATCCCCATTCTTTTATAACAGGTTATAAGCAAAGCTGCCCACCTTTTCTCTAGAGGAAGACTTTAGCTCATCATCTTCTAAGACTGTTTGCAACAGGTGTCTATAAACAGAGAGGCCAAAGAAAAATTTGAAGATGTGTATGCTCATGACCTTGCAACAAAGTGTCAGCATATGCAGACCTGAATCTACTCTCTTAAGCACAGGCACTGTTGCAAGACTGGCCCTTGGCTGGCATCTTGGAACATAAGTGGTGAAAAATTTCCAATGTCGATATAAATTTTTTGCTAAATTATAAGAATAACTTACTGTGATTAGACTGTACAAACTGAACGCCTGCTTTCTTTCTAGGAATCTGGAATTTGTGTGGCTAGCTCTCATTGAAAACCCTGGGCAATGAGTCTCTAATGAGCTTCTCTGCTAGGCAGTCACAGTTCACATTCTTTGTCACAACTGGTTTCTGGAGTAATTTAGTGAGTTCTGTGTGATTTCACTGGGAGAAGGTCTTGGAAACATGTACCTATTTTCCTCTGGACTTCAGCCCATATGCCTTTCTCTCTGTGGATTCTGCTTTATTTCCATTCACTGTAATGCAGTATAGCTGTGATACTACTATTTGCTGACTCCTGAGAGTCCTCCCATAAATCAATAAATATGGGGGTGTTTCTGGCTATCCCAATGCAATGATAAATGCAGAAGCATTTCTGGTAGAATTGTCTGGTAGAAAAAACAGAATTTTCCAACAATCTAGAGAGAAATTTTTTTAAGAACCTCGTATGCATACCTTGACCTGACATGCTATGTTCCTTTCATCATGATGTAAAAAACACAAGTGCAGCTCTAGCAATTTCTATTTACCTAATCTAATACAGAAGCCACAAGCATGGGCAAACTATATTTACCAAAATACAACTGTGGTAAATTTTATCTTAATTTTGACTTCTTACTATGTTTCTGTTCTTTCATCTTGCATTCTATATTGTTATCTGTAATATCAGGCTCGGATCTCAAAAGTGCTAACTCCCAGTGATAAAAAGGTTTCATTTATGACTCAATGTCATACAGTCATGATTTTATTGGGGAAATCAAAATTATAACTACAGAAGAATTCTCAATTGACAGTGAAGATGGGGGAGGGATCTAAATCATTAAGAGGGAGTTCAAAGGGCTAGTCCAAGAGTACTGGTGTTTCCAATTTGCAATATCACTTACTTACTGGAAAAGCAAGTTCTGTTTCTCCAGACAGCAACTCAATAGGCAAATACCAAATCTAATATATCTTTGGGACAGGCATGGGATCCAAATAGTCTCATCTCAGACTGTATCATTTCTGTTCTTGTTTTTATACTGCTTTCAAAAGTGTGTTATGAGTCACCTGTTATTTTAATTTAGACTTGATCTCTTAGAACAACTAAGGTTCTTTCAAGTGCACTTATCAATATTTTCAGAAAGAAGTGGTTGCTTTTTAATTGATAACTTAAGTCATTCCATCTGAATGGCTCTCAATTAGTAAGGATGATTATAATATCAATATTTATAACACCATCCACTCCATGAATTGTGACTTTCCAAGTTTCCAGATATTATGCTTGTTCTCTCTGATGCTTATTATTAAAATTTGTTTCAATTAGGCAAACTCTACGCAATCAGGTGTTAATCAATTATTTGATAAATGAATCTGGACTAATAGATGTATACATTCTGAGATGTATCAATTAGATCTACTTAATTAAAAAACAGTATGGATTGCATGTGTTAGGAACCAGTCATTGATAAAATATGAAACAATGTATAATCAGAATCTAAGTCAATAATGTAGCATCAACTATTAAGAAAGAAACATGATTTAGTTGAATAGATGCTTGTTTGGAAAACAAACAGGTTATATTTTAAGTCCTGTTTGAGTGACATTGGGCAACTTCAATCTTCAAATCTTTTATTAGTCACTTCTATGAAGTAAGGGAATTGGCTAGGATATTACTGAGTCCAAATTAGATACAAAATTCTAGTCAATAGAATGGATTTCAAGCACTTCATTGTTTAATAATTATTGTAGCAATAATAACAATAGTCTAATTATTAATGTATATTGTATTTCAGACACTATGGTGCATACATATTAGTAGTGCCAACAATGAGAAACATTTAATCAGTGTTTGCTGTGCTGTAGACCGTACACTTTGCACTTTGTTTCCATTTATTTCTCACATAGAATCTCAAAAATACCATTGATATGACATAAAACCTAAAAAATCAGATCCAGAATTATATTGATTTCCCAAATTCACTCAGGTACTGAATGCATGGTTTTGTTTTTGTTCTACTGTAAGGTATTTTAAGCCAGAGTGATTCTTAGAAAAAATATATTGTAGTTGGTAATAACTTTTAACCAATATATTCTGAGACCTAGAAATGATCCCAAAATATGCCAAAGCTCATTCTAAATACATCCTTTTCTTTAACTTATAAGCTGCTACTGAACAAACTTTATGAACTGCTTAATTTTTCCATATAGCATTAAAATTTCTTCATGTCAGCTCTCATGTAGCTCTGTCTCTCTCCTGGTAGTTATTGGTTCATTTATTGACTCTATAGTTTACCTTTATACATGGAATCCAAAGGCTTCTGCATCTGGCTGCTTTCATTCAGGATAATGTACAGAGTTATCTATTTATGTTCTTGTGTAGATCAACATTGTTCTTTTTTTGTTGCCAAACAGTATTTCTTTTTAGGGATTACACATTTTATTTATCCATCACCTTATTGAGGAATGCATGTATTATTTTGAGGTTTTTGTTGATTATGAATGCAGTTTTATAAACAAACAGAAATTCAACTTCTTGAAATCTTAAATGTCATATTAAATCAAGTATTAGACAGTCACTTAAAATATAACACTTACTTAGAATTAATGAAAAATTGGTTGGAACACTCAGTTATTGCACATCTATTTTTATCATTTTTATCTGAAAAAGTACCTTATATATTTAAACATCACAAAATAAAATCAGATTCCTTGAATTTGAACCTTTATATTCTGTTGCTTAATCTTTCAAACTTTATCTTTGAATACATTGCAGAATCTTAACTATGCTTCAGTTTTTAAATACCAATAGCATTGTCTATCAAAGTATGATTTAAGGGTGACATCTCTAAAGACTTATAATAACTGCTGTTCACTCTACTCCAAGTCAAAACATTTTATAATTTGTTAATTACTGAACAGTAGATTCTAATGAATTATTATTTTTCATTATGATAATCTCTTAGTTGCCATAAAGAACATTTCATTGTGTTTGGATATTTGCATAAACAACACATACAATAAGAAATGGAAAAAAGAATGAAATGAGCTATATTCACACTGGTAACTGATTTGAGAAATTTTCATTGGTTCAGTAAACAATTTCACTACCAAGAGTAAGTTTTTAATCATGTTGGCAAATAGTGGAGAATGTTCCAATATTAACCCTCTTATAATGATAAATTTAATGTATTTTTCTCATGTTTATTGGTATGATACCTATGTTAAATTATAGAAATATTCTGTTTCCAAAAGAGTTATGTTCTTATATAATTTCAATTATGTGTATACATTTTGTCTATTTGGACTCTCTTTTCTTGAATTAAAGTGCCTCCAGTTCAAGGCGCTATTATTTTTTGGAAAAAAGAAAGTTTAGCTTTTAAAACGCAGAGGTGAGAAGCGAGGTGGCTCACAATATGAATACATAATTTTGATTAATCTTTAACAATTATGTCAATATATGTCAATATATCAGTATTACAGATATAGTGGGTATTTTATGTATGGATGGTAAATAATTTTATCACCAGTATCATTTCACATCTAAATAATTATCCTGTTATTTTAAAGTAAAATATTTTTAAGTCTCCAATATCTTCAAAATAGAAATTTAATAATTTCCAATTAAATATTATTTATTATTCAAATATTTTTATTATTAGTGTTATTATACCACATATGATCTATAAAATCTATAATTTAGTTCATAAGGCTTTCACTTAATAAGTGAACTATTAAAGAATGAAAAAATCAATCCCTGAAACTAATTCTGACTTTATTTTTAAGAATCATATTAAAAATCTGTGTTAGTTTTGAAAAAAATATTTTTTTTTTATGATTCAGACCCTTCAGACTTTGTAATATTGAGATCTGGTCTCTACAATTTTGTACTACAAAACCAATAATATGTTAAGTGCTGATTTACACAAGAGTGTGAAATGATCAACATTTAGGATCAATAGCAGATACACTGTGATGTTCGCAGTGGAAAAAAAAAATAAACTGTTCTAGTAAAATGTTTCTTTCTTGTTTGTAACAGTAGGTCTGACCTGAATTTGTGAGAGTCCTTGGCATTATAAGGACTACGCCAAAAATCTGTGATGACCTGCTGATGAAAAAGTAATCAGAAAATGAAAACAAACACACAAACAAAAACAGAAGAGTGATGGTAGACTGTAATCTTTTCCCACATTAGGAGGAGATTCCAGTAATAATGCATCTGGCATCAGGTAAAGGGCTCTGCCAGAAACAGCAATTAATTTCAAAATATAAAGTTTTAATTTTAACTACTTCTTCTTTTTTGTAAGTAGGTGAAAAGTTCCACTTAATCAATAAAGAGAATAGTTCTTTGAATAATATTAAAGAATTATTACGTAAATTCATTAAAAAAATCACATTCTTTAAGAATGCACTAAACCTAAATAAAACTTGCATTATACAATTATATGTGAACAAATAGAGCAAAATATAAGACTTATGAAACAATTTTGAAACATAGAAAAAAAAACAGGTAAGTCAAGAAGCTAAAAGAAATTTTATTTGAAAATATGATATGACAAGGAAATAAAAATTTCAGAGAGCATCTTTTACAGTCAATAAATTCAAGAAATAAAGTTTTTATGAAATAAGAAATGAAAGACATAAATATAAGACAACAAAGGATGTAAAGAATATGAGTGTCATATAAGAAAAATGGAAATTATGTAGTAATAAGCACCCATATGCAATAATAGAGCAATGGGCATATTAACTAAAGGCATTGAATTATGGAGGATGAAAATATAGTAAACAAATTTAACCAAGAAAGGGGAGGACATACTTGCTAACATCTCCAGAAGAGTAGAAGGAAACAATACACTGATAAAAATGGTTATAATGAATAATTGCAGTCATATGGACAGGATTATATTCTAATGTAAAATTTGGAATAAAGAGCAGACAACATTTATAATACTTTTTTTTTCAACTTGAGGAATATGTTCATTTACAGCTGTAAAAATAAATTAAAATATTGAAAAAAGATATATAAATGTCAAGCTCACCATCTACAATATGCAAATCAGTACTTTGATATATATTGGCAATTTCAAGCAAGAAAAGAAGATGAAAAACTATAAATTTTTAAAACATCTAAAATAAAAAGAGCTTCAGAATTATTATATTGTATAAAATGTCAGAGGAAAATAGAATAACTATTATAGAAAACTAAGGAGAAAAAGAATGTGAATGTAGTAACAACAACAAAAAATCCCAGCAGATTCTGCACATGTGAAGCAAAAAAACAAATCAAACAATTTTTTTTCATTTTTAAGTAAAAAAGTATATAGGAGTCAAAACATGACATCTTTATAATCTTTTAGGGAATATATGAGTATAAAATACAGGAGTGTGGCAGTTGATGGTAAGATTTTTAAACAAAATGCATTCAAGTGATTTTGTAAGAATAATCATCCAAAATAACAATTTTTAATGGGAATTTTTAACATATGCATACAAAACTTAGATAAAATTATTCTCCAAAACCCTAGATTATTCTAACAGAAACAACGAAGAGGTTAGTGTTTTATATTTGAAAGGAATGTATTCATAATATGCTTATATACACACTAACAAATACTATTAAAGTACATATTTCAGACTGAAACCCTGGAAAATGATCAAAGTGACTGACTATGCAACCAGAATGACTAACCCATCCCCTTTGCCTGGGCCATTGCCTTACCCCTACCTGGACACAGGGACACATATATACCCTACTGCCCCTGTTCCTTCACCCTATCACTCCCACCAGGGGTCTACAGCACCCAGAGTCAACAAGTTTCCCCCCTGCCAAGTCCATCATTGTCAATGCAGGCTGCCCTATCTGCAGAATCAGAGTTTGAAAGGACTCCATTTTCCTGTGCATCTTCTTGCCCACCATTTTATTTGGGTTCATCTTTTTTTTGCCTTGAAGCAGTGAAGATGGCCAAACTGTGGTGCAAACTTAAAGGAAACAATACACTTGGTATTTCTATAACCAGATGCCCCTTTCTAAGGTAAATGTCATGTACAATAGCTTCATTAGAATAGCTATGGTACTGTTTTGTAAAGTGAGGTGAGAATGAAGCTGTGATTTCCATACAAGCTGTGATTTCATGGCACAGGAGTCACAAAGGAGAGGCAACAACACTCCTGAATTTAATGATGACAGTTCATAAAGCACTTGGTTATATTTCTTTCTTTGTTTCTTAATTCAATTTGAGAAAGGTGACAATACTGTTTTAAATAGATTCTTACCAGTGTAAAAAAATAATAAAGTACATAATACACGCTTGAACTTATATTAACATAAAATGCCACTGCCTTTTATGCTTTTAAACAAAAAGTAACCAATAGAATAACTTAAAAGAAGATTGATACTTTAGAAAGGATTAGAGCAAAAACCAAAAATACAAATGAAAAAACATAGATATGGCAGAGTTAATATATCTGTTAAAAAGACAAAGGAATAGAAGCAAAGCAAAATATATTATGGGATTATGAAATATTAATATAAGCAAACTTTTTAATTGATGTAGTTTTGATTTATGGCATCATAATAGCTTTCAGATGTACAAAATTATGAATCAATATCTGTGTATATTACATTGTTTGCTAGTCAATTGTGATATTTTATTTGTTAAAAATCATAGCAACAACATCTATATTTATCTTGCATAATTTTGTCCAAAATTATAAGTATTATAACTAAATAATATAATGAAGACATACTGATTTAATCAATTGCAATGCATATTAGAAAAATAGGGATATACTTTTTCCCCTTCAATGTTTAATACACTAGTAGTTTATTAGGTCAAATTGTATTATTATTGGCTAAAAATAGTTTATCATAAAAATTTGCAAAGTAAGCAAAATATAAACGTTAATAAAATTTGTTGAGGGAATTCAAACTAAGTACTAATTAGTTGTCAGGAAAAGAAGAAAGTAAACAAAATAAACTTAGAATGTAAACCTGTTCATTTGAAAATTATTAAAATTTCAGCTATAAATTAGTCATAAATTGTTTTATTGGCAATAAGAAGGAATAAGAAAAAAAACCTACTTTGTTTGAAAATTAGAAAGAATAGCATTCTTATCCAGAAATTAGATATAAATCTAGATTATAAGCAGGAAAGGTATTAAGTCAAGATATCTCCATTTAAAATTTCAGTTAAAAAGGCAAGTGATCTCTTTTAAAACAGAATGGAGAATTTTCAAAATATATTGTAGAAATCAAATTGAATTTTAAGCAAGTATTATCTCAAAAAAGCAATATAATCATAACTCTATACAGTACATAAAAATAGGAAATGCTGTGTAAAATTAAATGAAAATAAGCATGGGGCATTGATTAGATTTATGACTGCTTAGGAAATTTAAATAACTAAAATTTGATTTCAATTTGCCACCTGAACTCTAAATATAATAGATTAACAGGGGAACAAAAAAAAAAAAGCATGTCTATGTATAAGAGAATTTAGACTGAGAAAGTGTGAATATTCAGTGAAGAAAATGTAGATGTTTTCAATATAATTTGCATCATAAAATGTACTATTTAGAAAACTGCACTTAAATTTCATATTTTATGCCTCAAAAAAGTCCCACAATTTGTGATGAAACATTTAAAATACAAATATAAAGATAACTTTTGAAAATAATCATTTTACATGGGGTTCAAGAAAATATTCCTCCAAGAGAATCTAGTTATAGAAGCTGTAAGGAAAAGGATGTATTTTGCTATATAAAAAAATGAACGGTTTATCTCCTTTATCTCAAATAAAATAAGAAAATGAGTCAAAATTAAAGTGTTTCTATCTGTATATAACTCACATGGGAAAAAGTATTTATAATATAAATACATGAAAGCAAATCTAAAGTATGTAATATACATAAATGTCATATTTTTAAAAGAAGAAACATAACTAGTTAATCACTTTTCTAGCTATTGATCAAATTTAATTGAAATAATTGTAAATAATTCATAAATAAAAAGTGAATAACCCTTCCACTCTATTGATAGGAGTTTGTAATGTGAATATTGTCAGGATACAGTATAATTTTTATGTTCCTTTATAGTCTTTTGGGTGAGTATATTAATCAAAACAGCATCAGGGTGCTGACAAAAGAAAATGAACAACTTAGTAACACATACATGGAAATCTACATGGTCTATGAGGATTCTGTCTTCAGTTGGAGAGAACAGGGTTTAAATTTAGGAATGAGCAAGGAAATGCGGCACAAAGGAGGCAGAAGGAAGATTTCACATGATGAGGAGGCGGTGACTCATGTTTACTCTGCTGTAGAGAGGCCAGTTCTAAAGATGTGCTACATTTGGATAATACCCGACAATTTTCATTTTCCTCAGTAACTAGGAAGTGGTGATCCTTCCTCTGATAAAAGGATGAGCAAAATCTTTTCTTTAGCCTCTGAGTCTCAACTGACCTGAGATCAAAATAATCTGCATGCCATAGTGAAGTGTCCTGAAGAGGCCACCTCTGAGAATTTTGGGGTCCCTTACTCTTTAAATTTTGTTTTATACATTTTGGATAAGTTATTAATCTTTTAGATAGTTCAGTAAATATTATGTTTTTTTTTTCTTTTTAAATTAACACTATTGTAAAATTTGCATGCAGGGCATGGCTTCATCTTAAAGGAAAAAAATTCTCCATATTTGTAAAATGAGAGCAGAAAAATCAATATAGGCAGTGTTCTCAAATTTTCTTCAGTAGGCTTACTGGCACTGTAGAGAAAGTAATCCACTTTTCAACAAAAATGTTTACAATTGTTGTATCACTTTTATTGGTAGGATTTCTATTAAAATAATTATTCAATTATTTTTAATGGAAAATAAATCTGTGGTAAAATATGCTGGAGAAAATGCTTCAGAGAGTAGGTACTTAGAAACATTTTCATTAAGACCCCAAGAAGAAAAAAAAATATTGGGAAATCAGTGAACATGTACAAGTATAATGGAATGCTTCATAATACCTGTCAGGTTTATAAGCTTATAGGGGAAAAATACGTGCAACTTAATGTTTTAAAAAGTAAAGGTTATGGTGTTAGCATCTTCTGATATTCCCTGGAAACAGTGAAATTGTTTACATTCATGTAATTATCAAAAGGATGTGTATTTTCTTAGCATGTGTAGGGTAAATGAATTACCAGGGATTTCTCTTCTCTGCCATTAGCCTGTATGACCAGCATCCGTAGTAACTGTTAGACCTAATGAGTAATTGGCATCATGAACAGGATGTTTCAACACAGACAATTGATGTTGGTGGATTTGATGCAGAAAGAGAAAACATGTCAAGTGGCATAAGCTGGCATGCAGTTCTGCAAATCAAGTTAGGGATGAGACTAGAAATGCTGGCAGAGCACAGGGAGCGGACAAGGTCTAGGAGGTGTGGGACAAGACTTCCTGTGGAGGATTAGAGGGCCCATGAAGACCAACCTACTACTCCTGAAGCAGCAAACATCAGGGAAGAAAGAGGACCCTCCAATAGTCATTTGGAACTCACCCAGTGGTGACAAAAATATAAAACTGATGGAACTTGAACAAGCAGTTTTGCCAGAAGGTAGGGTAACTTCGAGAGGTTGTCTGTTATGTCCAGGAGACCCTCGGATGGATGGATTATTTTCACACTCCAGGAGATGAGAATCAAGGGGCGGCTGCTGGGTCTTGTTGGCCAAAACAACCAAGCCTGGTACTCCTAGACACACAGTGTACCGGTCAGGATCTGCCTGGACACAATTCAGAGAGGCAATGGCCTATGCAGGCATGTTAGAATAGAGCAGCCAAGTGAGTGACCCCTGCAGGTCAAGGGAAGTTCTCACTATGTTCTCTGCAGGCATGTGGGACATGTGTCAAAAAGTCAACCTAGATAAGGCAAAGAGCTGATGCCAAGGTCCAGAAAGTCCTGTGTGTTGATAAAGAGCCAAAGAAGATGGTAGAGAAGGTAAACCTCTTAAAATCATCCATGGATGATGCCCTATTCATGTCTTAATTGGGGTTGAGGAACCTGTTTCAGGGGGTAGGTGGGCATGTGTCTTATGGTGGAGACCAGAGCTAGACAGGGGACCAGAGAGAGGCTACATGCAGAGCTTGTGATCCACATATCTCCACCTCATGTGCATGTCATAAGGCTGACCTAGTGCAGGGGTTTGCAAGTCACACAGGGGCTGTGGAGGCCAAATTTTGGAGTGACAGCAGTGAGAGTACCCCTGGGGATTGAGCAGCTAAGTGCATGTTCAAACAGTCTCAGATAACATCCTGGGGATGGATATACTGTGTGATTAGTGATGCAGACCACAGCCAGAGAAGCCCAGAAAGACTGATGGCTCCTGGTGAGTGAATTGGATTGCCATGAGTGGAATAGTGGTTCCCTGTTGAATGTGGCACTTTAGTAACAGACATGATGGGTCATCTTCTGGTACCAATAACCTTTTTGATTTTCACCTGTAGGTTGGTATACCCAAATACTTTGGTGAATTGGGCGTTTTGTGTTCTGTTGTGTTTTGTTTACTTTTGCTCATCGTGTCTATGTGTTCTGTTTACTTTTGCTCACATTGCCAAGGGAAACATGAAGGAATACTGTGTACATTGTGCAGTTAAAAAGAAAAAGACTGAGAGGGTGGATTATAGAGTAAATGAATGACCAGGAATCTTATCTTTCTGCCACAAGACTCTATGACTAGCACTTGTGGTATCACATCATCCTCATGATTGTATGCCTGGGCCCAATGGTTATGGACATGTGTGGTCGGCTCAACTGGCCCTAGGAAAGAGGGAATAAAAGAGTGGCATCACCTTAGGAGAACATCAAACAGAGAGTGTGAGGGAGAACAACTGGGAGGAGAGAATGTGAGGAAAGCACAGAGTGGGCGGGAGATTGAGGAAGACACAAAGGAATTAGAACTCAAGAGAGAAATTCAGGTGACTGATTCTTTGATCACTGTTTTTTCCACTGTTCATTATCAAAAATTCTATGATGATAATTCTAAGGAAACTGATACTCTTTAGCTGCTAGTGCTGATGAAGAACCTACCCAGATTTTCATGGTTGTAAGACATCAATTCAACAACAAAACAATTTTTTTTCTCTAAATATAATATGTATATTATTTAGTGAATATTTTGAGATAGAAAATATTCTCATATTTCAACTTCTATTCTTTTTAAAAAATATTAGGTTTTCTCTAAAAAATTGTAAAGACTAAAAATCCCTAAATACAAAATCCCTGATAATTCAAAATCCCTAAATACATATTTTTGTGTATGTATTCATGGGCAGTATTAATATTATTCATCTAAAAGAAATGGAAGAGGAGTTGTGGGAATGTGACTATCATATGCTGAAGAGTAGATAGAACAAGAATATTGAGGGTGTATTGTCAGATCGGTAGTTGGAGATATAGGGCTGGAAATACAAAGTCATTTGTTGACAATAGATAGACATGAGTGAGTTAAAATATTCAGCAGTTGAAATAAAATGATTGAGGAAAAAAACATTGATAGCATTTTGGAAACATTTTATCTTTATAGTGAGGAAAATACAAAGACATTGAAAGAACTAAACAGTGAGCAGAAATTCAAGATGCTGTAAAGGAACCAAGAAATAAAGGCAGATGAAACCTAAGCAATACAGAAAAATACCAACTCTAAATATGATACCAAACAAAAAATATATTGGCTAATAGTCCTTTATGTCAATGAACATTTACTTTATTACTCATTGGAAATATGATTAGGTTTATTTATTTATTTATTTTTTGTCTCCAAGACTTCAAAATTTACAGGGGGAAATAGATGATGCACCATAATATAATATGATTATGCAAAAACTATGCAAAAGATACTCTGGAAATGAAACACTATGATGGCAATTGTTTTTTGCTTTTTCTGGGAACACAGATGATGTCTGGATTTCCCAGTCCTCTTGCAATCTCATAGCATCATGGGCCTAGTTCTTCCTAATAGAGCAGAAGTGATCAGCCTAAACCAATTAAAAGCTAGATACTCACTTCATACTCTGCCTATCTTCTGCCTGCCCCATTAAGCCCAGCTGTGTGGTATTATGGATGCATTTAATGTACTTCTGAAGATGGAGAAATGAAAACTTAGAAAAATCAGAACACTTCAATCAGAGATTAGAGGAGAATTAACCAAGAGAGAAATAGAATCAATGATATAAATCTGATTAATGTGTTCATATGTGTCAAAAGTTTTTTACATCTTCAATATTGAGATGTCTATTTGTTATGATAGCAAAACATAGCGCAGCATAACATATATTTTAATGTCAGGAAAAGGTTATCAGTTCTGGAAAGTACTGAATCAGAAACCACTGGAAGGACAATTTTTTTTCATAAAAATTCCAGAATCTGAGTCACACGTGTCTTATGAAAGTGAATCAAGAAAATATCAGTTATCAAAGTAGGAAAATATTTTTCAACTCTGATCATTTATAAAAGAAGATAATTTGGAAACTTGAAGAGAGGAGGAAAATCAAAAAGGAATAGCTGAGATACAATTGGATAGAATGTGATCTTCTTTATAATTGATGAGCTACAGCAACATAAAGCTTGGTGTTATATAGCTCTATCATTAACACATGAGAATAAGTCAAATCAATAAAGGAAAATTATTTTTTTTAGAGAACTGTGATCCATAGAGCAAGGTAGTTTCTAAGACAGAGGGTGAATTGGTATTTAAAAGACAGTAATAAGGGAGATAAGAAAAAGCAATGGATTTTTTTTTTTGAAAGAAGTTGTTAGTGCATATTTTAAAAGAACCTAGACTACAAGCAGCAGTGGAAAGTAAGGCACATGTTGGTCTTCATGTTTGTGCAGAGAGGAAATAAAAGAGGTGGGGGGAAGAGAGAAAGAAGGAGGTAGAGAGAGAGAGACACAGAGAGAGATCCTAAATAATGTTATCAGGGTATGTTTTGACACGTGTGAAAAGATGAAAAAAGTATATGTAAAAAATCAAATATCTGAAAAAATAAGCTTATAGTGGAACTTTCAAAAAGTGCAGTAGAAATTGCCAAACCAGGTTGAGTTGGATGGGGATGTTAATACAGAATTTAATGTGTGATATGTAAAAATTGATGTCTTGCTATGACCTTTTCTTAGTCTTCTTTCTATCTACCCTGATGCACTTTTCTTCTGTCATCCTATCCATTGCAGTATGATGTACTGTTGATTCATATCATATCCACAGCAAAGGTCCACATCATCTATAGCAGATAACAGAAAGGGCTGCATCCAGTTAAGAGGAATAAAGGTGTCATGAAATGAAAAAGGTGAAAAGAAATATGCTTGGATGATTTAAAGTGCCCCCCCCCAATTTATAGTTTTGCTAAATTTTAAACTTTGTGTGAATACTAAATTCAGTTTTTGCTGCTAAGACAGTTATATTTATCTGCTTCATTTTTGCAGTTTGGAATTGAATTACTGTGGGGAGAAGGGAAATAAGAAAAGACTTGTTGATCCTACTTTTCAGGAAATTATGTAGCATTATCTTTTTGTCTTTGAGAAAATGTTGATCTATTTTCTCTAGTGTCTTTTATTTGAAAAATGTATCAATTAACTGTTTCTCACTTAGATACATCGCAATTTAAATTCCTTGAATTTCTTGAGCTAGAGGTTTAATATCAAGATAATTCAATATATTCTAAGTTATTTATTTTGAAAAGTAGAACATCTTCTCAAGGAAACATGAGTTCATGTAACGCAAGTGTCATGATTTATTAACCAGGTAAAATAATTCAGCCTTCCTCCATGAACATTTTGCCAATATATAAAGGTGAAATTATGACTACCACAATGGAACAGGTACAAACCAACAGTAAGTGTGTGGCATCAAATGTTTTGAACACCTAGGCATAAACCTAATGAAGGAGGTGAAAGGCTCCAACAAAAACTAAAACATTATTAAAAGAAATAGAAAACACAAGGAAAGGGAAAAATGCTACATGTTCATGAGTTGGAAGGATTAATATTGCTAAAACATTTGTCTTACCCACAGCAGTATACAGATCATTGCAGTACTTGTCTAAGTTTTGATTGAATTTTTCAAAGTAGAATAATTGTTGAAATTTATTAGGAACCATAAAACCCTGAACAGGAAAACAGTCTTTACAAAAAGAGTAATGGGTATATCACTTTCCCAGACTTCACACTATATTGCAAGGCTATAGTAATCAGAACAGTATATTAGAATAAAAATAGATGCACAGAATGATGAAATAGAAATGAGAACCAAGCAATAACCTACATCTATATGGACAGTTAATCACAAAAGAATCAAGAGTATATGGGAGAGAAAGCAAACCTATTCAGCAAATGGTGCTCTGGTCTTTGCTACATTTCATATCGAATTTTTATGAATATTAAATGGTTAGTGTTAGTGTTGGAAACTGTTGAAGAATAATTAGGTATAATTCTCCCAGCAGAAAATAATTGCATATGTCTTATGTTAGAAAAGTATTATTTTATGAAAAATATTAAAGATATTGAAAATGCAATTTTCAATAAAATTCTACTTGAGATATTTATTCCATCAGGCAAAGATTTTAATTTCTTAAAGTATACTTCTCTTATACAGATATATGTGGATCATTTATAAACTCTGTAAATATGCTTATGTGTGTATATGTGTGTGCGCACATGGATAAACAAATGAGAAAGATTTGAGGTTATTTCTCAAATAAAAAATATAACATGAAAATAGGAAAAAGTACAAAACAGAACAGAACAGTTTTACTGCTATGAATGAAGTTTATAAACACTATACTTGTAAATACACAATTCAGTGAATGATTTAAGGCTATATTCAAGGTTTATGGTATATAATTTTTGATTCTGCAACTGAAAATTAATAACCTTTTACTTTTTGGAAATATGGCTATTTAGTACTTTATTAAGTATATAACCCTTTGGTTCCCAGCTAATACACTGTGATCTTTAAGAAAATGGTATATATACAGGTTGACTCAAAATGAAATTGATGAAAATAAATCAAACTTCAAGGGAAAATGTGCTAAGGTGAAGTAAAAGTCTTAGTGAAAATTAAAAGGGTTTACTGTACCACTAGTGGGGAAGTATTGGGCTCCTTCCATATAATCCTGGAAATTAACAAAAATCCTATTAACAATCTGGGGGAGAAACAGCAAAGAGATTTGCGTACATAATGAGGTTGTCATCTATTTTAGCAAGTGTTCATAGTACCATGTCAATGATCGACTTTCAAAATGAGAGAAAGATGTCTACTGTGGGGATGAGTATTCCAAGGGTGCCAGATGTTCCTGCAATAAAACATGAACAAATTTAGGTCAACCACATGTCTTTTTAATGTCCTTGGATAATTATTAGTGTGACAGTCTAAGTGTATACAGCTATTTTAGAAGCAAGTCAAGCCACTTTGTCTTAAAATACATATATGCATAAATAACTTCTCAAACACCTTTTATCTAGCAAAGGAGAGCAATTTACATTACTTTTTAATATACATCATATCTTTTATTACTGATGAAAAAACTGAGGATAGATATATTTGGAATAAAAATAGAACTGGACGTTTTTGATCCACACAATTCATCTACACAGACTAAATTCGTCTGTGCGAATTTGTTTGCTGATTTCTCTTTAAACTTTAAAAATCTTACTTGAACCACTCAGAAATCACATGCTTCATGTTTTAAGTGAGTGATAGCTCTTATGAAAAACAACAAGGGGAAAGCTTTTCTGTTGGTGTTTCTTAGTTCTTGGGGACAGGCAACCAAGGTCAGAAACTTTAAAATGCTTGCTGTGTTTAATCCATTCCAAATTAGGTTTATGTAATTATTTAATTATTCTTAAGGCAGATGGAATAAAAAATACATCTTCCTGAAAGGTCTATTAAACTGAATCAATGAGTATATGTGTATATATGAACCATGTATAGATATATGTCATCTCTGTTTCAGAGAAGGATTCATCATGTCTGGTGTAAAGGGAACATAGTGATCCTTAATGACACATGTCCAGTGACTAAGCATTTCCTTGTTTCTTGACCCATAGTAGGATGGTCTTTTTATTAGTAATAATACATAATTTAAATAGAAAAATCAGTTTACTCTTCATTTTATATATAAATTTATAGATAAATGCAGTTAGATAGTATGAAAGTTTTTTAAATGGACATGAGCTCTGGGTGTTTGAGCTTTTCTAGGTAATGTAGAAACACATAACATGTGGATCAGACTTGCCTGGATTTTAAATTTCTTGCCATGTGCTGTGTATAGTTATAATTTGCAGTGTGTTAGAGGTTTAAAATTAGTACATATGAGACACATACCAGTGTGTAAATTCAGTCTAAAGATTTTCAGTATAAAGATTTTCCTCATCAATTTTTTCTTTATTGGAGATCAAGTTCACTACAAATAATGACAGATAACATAAATAGCTCCACAACACTTCCAAAGGCAGAAAGAAAGCTGCACAGCAGACCAGGTTCACTGTGGATTCTTGTAGATTCTATGTACAAGTCAAATGTCACATAGGAATGTTGGCCGTAGAAGTCACCTATAGAAGTCTCCCATGACTTCCGGGGGCAGTCACAGACAATCCTAGGAACCTAGAGACTGTGTGAGGGAAGGCTCTGCTGTTCTCTTCACAATTGTATCCAGTTCCTGGTCACCTGGCTGCCCCGTGTTGAGCTGTCAAATAGACTATTCTCACTTAAAAGTCTAGGGGACTGTTGAAGAATGAGAATCCAATATCTCTCCAGGTGACTTATCAGCATTCCTAACTTACTATTTCAGTCTCTCCTATCCTTTCTGATGGTTCCTATCTTTTCTTCTTGCTAAGATACCGTTCTAAATTTCCCCAGCTCCATTCCATATGTTGTTGTTCCTCCCAACGACTTTCCTCCATATCCATGAAAGAAGTGATGACTCAATATCTGTCTGGCTGTCCGCATCCCCAAGCTTAATTAATAGTATCAGAGATACCTCCTTTTATAGTCATTCTATCTAAATTTTTTCAGGTTGATATATTTTTTCTTTTTTTAATTTATTTATATATACATTTCACAACATTGTAATTTCAAGGATTTGCCCCCCCCCTTCCCCCCCTTTCCCTCCTGCTCAAAGTTTGTGCTTCAGTTTGGTGCTTAGCTTGTTTTGACTTTCCTCAAGGCTTTTGTTTATTTTTTTCACTATATCCCATGTATTAGTGAAACCATTTGGTTTCTGCCTTTTTCTTTATGGCTTGTTTCTGCTAATATGATTTCTTCTAAATACATCCATGTTGTTATGAAATCATTGAATTTGTCATTTTTAATTGATGAGTAATATTCCATTGTGTATATATACCACATCTTTTTTCATCCAGTCAACCATTTTGGGGCATTTAGATTGTTTCCCATAACCTTGCAATTATAAATTGTGCTGCAATAAACATCCGGGCACAGGTGTCCCTTTGTACCCACACCGAGGTCTCTTTTGGGTAGATTCCCAAAAGAGCAATTGCTGGGTCAAACGGTAGTTCCATTTTCATTAGCTTGAGGGGCCTCCACACCCCTTTCCATAGTGGTTGAACTAGTTTACATTCCCACCAGCAGTGTAGTAATGTTCCTTTCTCTCCACATCCTCGCCAGCAATTCTTGTTGCCTGTTCTTTGGATGAGGGCCATTCTTACTGGTGTAAGGTGGTATCTCATTGTGGTTTTGAGTTGAATTTCCCTTATTACTAGTGATATTGAGCAATTTTTATGTGCCTGTTTGCCATTTGTGTTTCCTCTTTGGACAAGTGTCTTTAGTTCTTCTCCCATTTTTTTGATTGGGCTTTTTGTTTTGCTTTTGTTTAGTTGTGTGAGTTCCTTGTGGATCTTCATTATTAAACCCTTGTCACTCATGTGGAGGGCAAAGATATTTTCCCAATTGGTTGGGCATCTTTTAGTTTTTTCTATTGTCTCTTTTGCTGTACAAAAGCTTTTTAGTTTGATGTATTCCCATTTGTTTATGTTTTCCTTCATTTTCTTGCCATCTGTAGATGTTTACAGAAAGGGATTTCTGAACTGTAGTTCATGGAGAGTTTTGCCCAAGTTTTCTTCTATGTATGCTATGGTTTCAGGTCTGACCTCTAAGTCTCATCCATTTTGAGTTGATTTTTGTACATGGATTAAGGGAGTTTTCTTGGTCCATTTTTTTGCATGTCTTAGTCCAATTTTCCCAGCACCATTTATTGAACAGGCTATCTTTGTTCCAAGGTAACTTTTTCACACCTTTGTCAAAAATTAGTTGACTATATATGTGTGGTTTTATTTCAGGACACTCAATTCTGTTCCATTGGTCTGTCTGTTTTTGTACCAATATCAAGCTGTTCTAATTATTATGGCTTTGTAGTATAGTTTGAAGTTTGGATTGGTAATACCTCCATTTTCTTTTTTTTTTTCTGGTCAGGAGGCTTTTTGATATACAGGGTCTTTTGTTATTCCATATGAATTTCAGTAATTTTTGTTCTATTTCTTCAAAAAATGTCATTGGGATTTTTATTGGGATTGCTTTGAATCTGTAGATGGTCTGTAGATCTGTAGATCTGTAGATGTATGATGGTCATTTTGATAATATTAATTCTTCCAATCCATGAACAGGGAATATCTTTCCATTTCCTTATGTCTTCTATCACTTTTAGGAGCATTTTTAAATTTTCTTTGTATAGTTCTTTAACATTTTTTGTTAGGTTTATTTCCAAGTATTTAATTTTTTTTTTGGTGTGATGGTAAATGGGATGGTTTTTCTGATTTCTTTTTCCTCTGTTTGACTTTTTGCTTATAGAAAGCCACTGACTTCTGTGTGTTGATTTTGTATCCAGCTACCTTACTGAACTGGTTTATTATTTCAAGTAATCTTTCTGTGTATTTTTTTGGGTTTTCTATATAGAGAATCATGTCATCAGCATATAGTGATAGCTTCAGTTCCTCTTTACCTACTTTTTATGTCTTTTTGTGTCTTTTTTTTTCTTGTCTTTTTATGTCTTTTTCTTGCCTTATTGCCCTAGCTAAAACTTCCAGTACAATGTTAAAGAGTAGTGTGGAGAGTGAGCATCCTTGCCTAGTTCCAGTTCTCAACTGGAATGATTTTAGTTTTTCCCCTTTTAGGATGATATTTGCCATAGGTTTTTCATAGATGGCTTTTATTATGTTAAGGTAAGTTTCTTTAATCCCTAATTTTTCAAGGGCTTTTATCATGAATGGATGTTGGACTTTGTCAAATGCTTTCTTTGCATCTATTGATATGATCATGTGGTTTTTGTTTTTCTCTTTGTTGATATGGTGGATTATGTTAATTGATTTCCAGATGTTGAACCATCCTTGTGCCCCTGGGATTAATCCCATTTGGTCATGGTGAATGATGCTTTTTATGCATCTTTGGATTTGGTTTGCCAGGATATTGTTTAAAATTTTTGCATCTGTGTTCATTAAGGATTTTGGTCGATAGTTTTCTTTCTTGGTGCTGTCCTTATTTGGTTTTGGTATGAGTGTGATGTTTGGCAGTATTCCTTCTTCCTCAATTTTTTTGGAAATGCTTTAGTAATGCAGGCATTATTTCATCTTTGAATGTCTGGTAGAATTCATTGGTAAAGCCATCAGGTCCTGGGCTCTTGTTTTTAGGTAGAGTTTTGATGACTGCTTCAATTCTGCTGCTTGTAATTGGTTTATTTAGGTTCTCTATATCTTCTTTGTTTAATTTTGGGGAGCTGCATCTTTCTAAGAATCTATCCATCTCATCCAGGTTGTTGTATTTATTTCCTTATTGTTGTTCATAGTAATCTCTTATTATCTTTTGGATTTCTTTTGTGTCTGTTATAATTTCTCCTCTTTCATTTGTGATTCTGTTTACTAGGATTTTCTCTCTCTCTTCTTTCCTTTGTGAGCTTTGCAAGGAGCTTATCAATTTTATTTTTTCAAAGAACCAGTTTTTGGTCTTGTTAATCTTTTGAATAGTCTTTTTGGCTTCTAGATTATTAATTTCTTCTTTTATTTTAGTTATTTCTTGTATTCTGCTGGATTTTGGGTTTTTCTGTTGCTCTTTCTCTAATTTTTCAAGTTGGTAGGTTAGGTTGTTTTTTGGTTATTTTCTTGCTTTTTGATATGGGCCTGTATTGCTATGAACCTTCCTCTTAGATATGCTTTTGTTGCATCCCAGCCATTTTGGAATGCTGTGTCTTCTTTGTCATTTGTTTCAAAGTAAGTTTTAATTTCTTCTTTTATTTCTTCAGTTACCCATTCTTCCTTTAGAAGCATGTTGTTCAGTTGCCAAGTGTTAAGTGCTCTTCTTGTTTCCTTTTCATTGTTGATTTCTAGTTTGATGCCCTTATGGTCTGTCTTGTGTGATCTCCTCCCCCATGTGCTGGTGGGGTAGCTGCTCCTATCAGCAGATTTGGAGTTCCCCATGCAGGTGACACTTTAGTCCATGTGAGCCTCAGCCCGCCGCCTGGGCTTTGGGGTGTGAACTATTAACCTCCAGGTGAGCCTTGCCAGCCCCCCAACAGACTCAGTCCAAGCTCCATTCTACCTAAATGTTTTTGATGCAAACAATGCAGGGAACATTATCTCAAGGAGAAAGAGAAATGGAAAGGTAAGATTGAAAGATGAAGAGGAGAGATGTTAATGAAAAGTAAGTTATTGTACTGATGATCCCCATAGGAAGCAATAATAACCTGATTTGATCATCCCCCTCCCAAAAACATCTGAAATGTGTCTCAGTGCAATGCTACCAAAGAAATGCAAGGAGAATATGACACATTGGTCCTGTTTCTCATCTTAAGAGGTTAATTTTTCTCTTTTTCTTCCACTTCTAGACTCCCTACACCTGGGCTTAATGAAGTCAACTGACTTCTGTGCAATTTTTCAGGAGGCAGATAAGGAGATGGCTAAAGGCATTAGCATACAACCCTCTATCCACCAAAACTGCAGCAGAAATGACTGATCCACAAACAATATTGCTATATGGAAATAGGAACTTGAACCCTGGGAGACATTACAGGAAGGATAAGGACAGGAACCCAGGAAATATGGGATTCCCAAGAAATATAACAAAAGTAAAAAGTGAATAACAAGGGAAAATTTCCATGACACTGTCACTGGCTCATCTGGGTTAAGGCACTGACCAAGGTTGACAAATAAAAAAGATGCAGGGTCACCACAGCTCATTCCCTAGATCCAAAACAAGAATATAACTATAAAGCTCCCAATCAGTGACAACCCATTGGGACCCTTCCTGTGCTCATGTATGGGGTTCTGTGTTTGTATCTGTCTCATCTGTCTTTGCTTAAATCTCTTCAGGCCTGCTTGCTCCCAGTAGGGGTTAGCCTGTTTCTTTAACTTTTATGGTTTTGCTCCCAGGAGCTGGCCAGTGTCTTTAAATAAATGTCTTTCGCTTTACTTGCTTAATGCTGCTGTATGCCGTATTTCAATTCTTTGTTACACCAGCAGAAGTTCCTAGTTCATCACATCAGGTCATGTCCATATCTTGAGGTTCATCCAAAATACCAATGTGATAAGAATATATTGAATAACCATTTAACTCATTAATTGCTACTCAGTTATCACACTTTATTTTATTATCCTTACCACTTAAATTATCTATTCACATTAAAATATAGGTTTTCCAATTTAAAGGTAAACTTAGTGAAAAGAAAAATATCTTCTAGATCGCTGATCATGTCCATCAAATAGAAGAACACAACTTCACAAGCAATCACAGAAATGCAAATCAAAACCACAATTAGATACCACCCCACACCAGCAAGAATGGCCCATTTCCAAAAAAAACAAAAAACAAAACAAAACAAAAAACAAAAAAAAAACAAAAAAAAAACAGGCACAGCAACAAGTGCTAGCTGGGATGTGTAGAGAAAGAGAAAGGAACACTCTTACACTGCTGGTGGGAATGCAAAATGGTTCAGTCACTATGGAAGTCAGTATGGAGGACCCTCAAACTAATGAAAATTTAACTGTCATTTGACATGGAAATAGCTCTTTTGGTCATCTACACAAAGGAGACCTCAATGTGGGTACAAAAGAATACCAGTGCTAGAAAGTTTATTTCAACATATTTATAATTGCAAGGACATGGAAACAACCCAAATGTCCCAAAACGGATGAATGGATGAAAAAGATATGGTATATATACACAATGGAATATTACTCATGAATTAAAATTGACAAATTTGATGACTTTATGGTAACATGGATGTACCTAGAAGAAATTATATTAGCAGAAACATGTCAGATAAAAAAAACAGAAACCAAATGGTTTCACTAATATATGGACAACCAAATATCTCAGTCTTATTTACATCATACAAATATCTTAGTCTTATCTACAACAGTATATCAAAATATTCTTTCCAGTTTATTGATAAGCTTCTACACTTTGGACATTCACACTAGTTAATATCTTAAGAATTTATTTAATCTTAGAATTTACTGATATTTCTCTTTAGTATTACTACCTCACACATATATCTTCATACAAATATACCCATTTTTTAATGTTTTTCTCAAATACTTTTTTTTACTGTGTAAAAGTCATTGCACTGCCTGATGTTATTCTATCATTTCCTGTGCTTCCATACATTTTTATTTATCATTGTGCTTTTCTTCCTCTACCTTATTAACAATTTTGTGCCCATAGATAGATTCGTCAATGCAGGAACATGGTGATATCACTTAAATATTTTTCTAAAAGAAATTGAAAAGTAAGAATTGCTATTCAGCTTTGTGTTTCACTCCTATATGCCTAGCATAAAGAAGGGCTTCCACAAATGTTAATAGATTTAAAAGATTTAAGTCTAAATATTTGAACTAAATTCCTATATTCTCACAAAACAACAGCAAAGAGTTTATAGGCATAAGCTACTAATGGTAACCAACTATCTGAAGATTTTCATGATAAATTGTCCATCAAACTTTGTTTCTGTGAATATATCTCATTTTCCCTCTCCTTTTTCTCTGGTGTTTGCTTTACAGACCTTGTCAAATGCCATATTTGGGGACAAGGTTTAATGTTCTATATTTGAATAATTTAATAGGCATTTTAAATACTAGAAAGCCATTTCTCCCATTGGAACTGAAGTTTTTGTGAGTAGGCAAATGACTGATGACATTTTAAATGAACATTGCTGCATTTTTTGGAACTTTGCTTTCTTTAGAATTGAGAGAGCTGTCTGTTTCAGTTTTTAGTTTATATAATTGGTAATTTGTAGTAAATTTATTAGTGAGGAATTTCATTGTAAGGAAATTAAATATTGAGTATTCAGTGTGGGGGTAATCTACTAGCACTGGTCCATTGTTATTACTTCTTAATAAAGATACTAAACTTGATAGTGTTTTCTCCACCTATTCTTGTTAAATATCCTCAAACTTAAAGATCTTTTGTCATTATTTTAAAGGTTTTCTATTCTTCTGGTTATATGTGGAAAGTGTTTGAAGCACACTAATGAAATTTGGAAGATGTAAAGTAATTCTCAAATAGTACTGCTTGTCTTATTCCATGGATATGGTTTCATTTCCTTTCAGCTAATCTTAATTCCTTAAGCTTATTGTTATTAAGCCTAAGAAATTTTGGTTGGAGCATTCAAATATAAACTGTTGTAAGGTGTTCCTGTTAGTTGAAGGCAATGATGAATATCAAGGTGCCAAATTCTAATTATTTTTTCTATAATTAGAGAATGAAAAGGGAAAAATAACACCACAAGAAAAAATAAACTGATCATAACAATAACAAAAAAAACTAATAACAAATAATCTGAAAGTAGAAAGAATAAAAATGCTAAGTGGTGGCACATAATTGCTCATGTTCCCATTCCACCCCAGTGTTTATGGTAAGCACATGCAGACTAAGAAAAATGCAGAATGGAGAGAAAGGAGTGAATTCTATGTTTGGCTTACATCTAATTCACTCTAAGTGTAAAACTTCTAAAGAGTCTGAGAAGATTAGTGAATAGATAACAGGGGATATAATGCTATAGGTAATTTTAATGGAAATGTATACCTTCTAGTAGAGAAAAACATGGGAAAAAAAGGAGGTGGAAGCAGTTTTTTTGTCAATTAAGTGCTAAAGAAAAGGATAAACTACACAGAAAATTGTTAAATCTGAAAGACAAAATCTAAATATTGAAGGGATAACACTACTCCATCTTTCATAGAAATTAATAAACATAAAGTTCACTAAAGTCTCTTGAATTTGCTGAAATTAGGAGAACCATGATTTAGACATTGTGAATGATTCCTGAAAAGACAAATATCAAAAAATATTGACTCATTTTCCTAGTGGCTAATAATGAAACCCTTTTTCAATATTTATTGGATGCTTGAATATCATCTTTAGTGGAATGTCAGAATGTCTATTTAAATCCTTTGTCTATTTTTGAAAGGAATTATTTACTATTTTACTTATATTTAAATGTAGAAGTGATATTGGGTGGTAAAACAAGCAAAACAGGGTGCTTAACCAAATTTACAAAAGGGAGAAGCTGGTCCTTTAAAGTCAGCCACACACCAGATTCTTCCCAACCTGTGCATGCAGTAGCAAGACCACATAAATTTTAAGTAGGAGGAAAAACAAATTTACTTATTAAAAGACAAATTAGACATGATTCACTGAGGGGTACAAGAGACCCCTTTGGTAGTTTTACTCACCAGTTCAGTTTCTAAGAGCACATGGCTGCTCAGTTATATGTGTCCACAAAATGGTGGCTGCCCCAATTAAGCCAGATGAAGGAGTTAAGATGGCACTGCCAATCCTTCAAAGACACAGTTCCACTCACTCCATGCCAGAAGAAGCCAAGATGGCATCATCAATCCTTTTCCGAAAGCAGGCGATTCAAATCCAATGAAAAAAAAATATGACATTGCCATTTTTTCTCCAAAAGGCATAGATCCAGCATTCTTTCAACTCCAACTCCAAAGTAGCCTGGCATCAGCAAAACTCACTCAATACAGCAACACAGTGAGCACTTCAGACATCTCACGTTGAAAACGGCAACAGAACAAACTCTCTTCAGTTCTCCAGAAGACATCCAAGCTTCAAGTTTTAAAATTAAACCAAGTTTTCAAGTACCACATTTCCAAGACAGCTCACACAGGACACATGTTTTTCCAACATGCTTCCCTGGGCTCCTCACCAGCCTGGACTGGGAATGGAAGCCCACAGCTTAGCTTCCTTTCCTGCCCTGCTGCCCCACATGGCAGTGGCAGCTCTGAGGCCTCCAGCCTCCCTCCTCCTTTGCTCTCTACACCTTCCTTCCCCATTCTGTGTCCTGTGTCTTCTCTTTCCTTTCCATGTGTTTTTCTCTGTCCCCTCCCCTACCACTTAATCCTCTTTTCTAGAAGGAAGGTTTAACTTCCCTTCTCCCAGTCTCCACCCACCAGGGCACAGTGGCTGTTGTTCTCATGCAGATGCTGGGGGCCACAGCCCCCCAGCTTCACCACAGCCCCCTAACAGAAGTGTATAAGTGCTGTCATGTCATTGGAGAACACTTTCTATTAGGTAATAATGTTCATTATTTCCACCCTGTCATATTTTAACCAATATAAATAACATTGATTTTTGTAGTGACAACAGTAAATCTTAATTGTGCCAACACAGTTCCTCAAATCAATTAGCATATCTCTCTGAATTAATATTCACATTCTGACGCACCTAAAATAGGCACAGAATTCACAGAGAATCAAAATATCACCAGTATTGGTGGTAACCCATTTGGAGAGAACAGTGCTCTGTCTGTCATCACATTAAAAATTTTTGGAACTTGATGCCTTCTTTAGAGTCCATCTGCAAAGCAAATATTTCCCACATGTTTGCACAGCATGGGTGTGTGTGCAAGAGTTGGGCTGGGATGACTTTATCTTGTTCCTTTTCTTGGTGATATAAGACAGGAAACTGACATCAGTTACGTGTCTACAACGGAGAACATCCCTGGGTCTTGGCAAATTTTCTAGAAGAAAAAATGATCCGAAGGACTTTGCTCAGTATAATCACTTGTTTTCTTCTTGGTTAGATGAGTCCTTCATCCTTTCTTGTGTAGTAGCTGTAGACTAACGCTTACTGGGTGAATTGAGGAAAAAATGGAAGACTTTAGAGTGAGTATTTTCAAGAAGACTTACATTTTATCTATTAGCAGAAACCTAGGAAATTAAAAAGAAAATTGTTGTGATTCATAATTAAATTAGTCATATACCCTAGTTTATATCTCTGTGCCCAGCATCATGTTTGGCAAGATTTAATTTCTCTCTCAAAATTCTCTCAATTTGGACAATAGGGTTACTCTAAAGAGAAATAGTAAAATGTTGTTAAATGGATTTGTTTTTTAGGCAGATCATCTGCTTTACATTTTGTCTAGAGCTTATGAATTTATATTAATCAGGATGAGTTTTTAAAATTTTCTTGTTGGGAATAATTATTTGCCTGAATATAGTTGATTATTTTCTTTTTCATTCTATAATACATATATCACCATTTCCTCATAACATAATTTGTTCATACAATGGACAAGGGTGCTAATATAGAGTAAACTGTAGGAGAAAAAAAAAGTCTCCTATTTTGGTTCATTTGACTGAGTAATAAGTTAACACAGAAAGATTAGTAAGATTAGTAAGGGAAAAATTTAATTTTGTGTACAAGGAAGTCTATATATATACAAAACCTATGGTGAAATCCTCCCACCCCCTCAAAAAAGAAAGAAAAAATATATGACAGAGAAATTTTCAAAAGATTTGGTTTAGACAACCAATTTAGTAAGTTGAAAATTTGTGACAAGTTTCCAGTCCTTGTCTCTGACATAAACTTTTCTCTTTATCTTTGTGCAGAGAAGTAAATATGGCATAGAGATGCATTTCTTGCCTTTACAGGGGAACAGAGAGGAGGGAAGTCTGAGAAAAGTCTTGCTTTTAGATGAGAATACATTTAAGAGTAACATTCATTCATCTACTGTTTCTTAATTGGAATTAACCAATATGCTATTTCAGTATATCTTGGGTTAGGTTAGGTTAGGCTTGTCTGAGACACCACACTAGCAAACCTTTAATGATGAGTACATTAGAAATGTGAGGATTAAAGAACTTGGAACACTGGCAACAACTAAGTTGTCCCTAATATGCCAAAATTAGGAAAGTTTATCAAGTTTATTGCAGCTCTATTTACAATTGCCAAGATTTGGAAACAAACCAAATGCCCCAAAACAAATGATTGGCTAAAAAAATGTGGTACATATTGAATACTATGCATCAATCAAGGAGGACAAACATACGTCACTTGCAGCAATATGGATGGAACTAGAAAGACTCATATTTGCAGAAATAAGCCAAAAAGAAAAAGAAATACAGGATGGTCTCACTTATATGATGGATATAGGGAAAACAAATTAACAAATAAAAAATAAAAACAACCAATGGGACTGAACAATGGAGTGAGAGAGGAGGAGGGGAAGAAGGTGAAGAGCACAAAAGATCAGCATGGATAACAGGTGTTAGCGAAGTGGGAAAGTCCCAGGGTACACAATGATGCAATAATGTAATATAAATATAACTACACATATATATGCAAATTTAAAAATAATTGAATTTAATTTAAAGAAAAAGAACAACCATCACAGAGATAGTTGACATTCTCTGTGGATATCTCTTCTATCCTATCCCCCATGATACATTCCCAGAAATAGTAATTAGTAGACTGGATTTGATGTTTGTCATTCCAGTGGAATTTGAAACTCTTAAATCACACATCAGTAAATAGTATATTATTTTGCATTGTTATAATTTCATAATGATGGTATTGTAATATGTATACCTATCTATGTAACTTGCTTTTTTCCCACAAAAAAATTAAGAAGTATTAAAAAAAATCTCCTAACTAGGATATTGGAGAACATCCTCATTTGTTACTTCTATAATTGTATACAAATTTCATGTTGTCTTAAAGTTTTAAATCTGGTAATATTTGTCATATTGATATCTTGTTGTATCCTAATTTGATACTGATATCTTGTTGTATCCCAATTTTCTTTTATTTATATGTTCTAAGCCTGAAATATACTGCATAGTTTAAAATACAAAAAAAAAAAATAGGATATCGATTGCACTTTAGGTGAACTATTCTATTTGGGATGTGGTAGCTGATAGAACTTACTGATTTAGGAATCTTAACACCTCTGTAAAAGCATCCTTAACCTTAGAGTCATTGTCCCATGGTAGTATCTGATTGAAGACTTGGTAGTGATCCTGAAGTCACAGAAATATGCATAGATTCCATTGTGGCAGGTTAAATATGAGTATTTTTACCAATACACAATTGAGGAAACTTCAGTTGTGAATGGTTCATTTTTATTATGGGTCAATCAAGTCAACCATTCACCCTAAAGAAAACTTTAGAGACCATTTTAAAACACCCAAAGCAATAAATTTTCAAGTGACAAATACTTAAGAGTATATTTTCTTAAGTTAGTAAGCTTGTTTCCCCAAATCTGTGCTAGCAATTGAAAATAAAAGTTATGTACATGAAAATAATAAATTATTAAATTCAGGATATTTTTTTTAAATTTTTTCCTGTTGTTGTTATTTATGCAACTAATATTTATGGAATATTAACTAAGATTCAAAATTTATTCTAGGTCCTGAGAACAACACAGCAGTTACCTAATCTGATAAAATACACTTATTAGATGTTTACTTCATATGTCTAAATATCAGTAATATACCTAAATAGATACAGAGATACAAATTTGCATGAACAACAGTAGTTCTCACTGTTTTATTGTTCCGCATATTCACTTTACAATAATTTACAGATTATTCTCTAACCCTAGGTAAGCAATTTCTTTTTATTTCAAAAATAAGTTATTCAGGACCTGGGGAATAATGAAGACATCAAAGAAACCACTTGTCCATCCCCTCACCCCCCACAAAGATTGTATCATAACCAACAACCAAATCTGAGAGACCTCTTGAATCTATTTAGGCAGTTTTAACATGGAGCAAAAAATGAGTTGACAGTGATAGCACAGGAAGAAAAGGACAACAGCTTCATTTTGTCTGCATCATCCTACCCACCAAGATGTCAGTGTTCAATGTCTAGGTACTTCTCACTGGAAAGAATTACTCTTATCAAGAAAAGATAGGGTAAGATGCCAGTTTCTATGGTCTCAGGGTCCTGCTAAAGATCCCACCTCAGTTTCACCCAGCAGACTGGCAAAGCTAATCCAAATTTAGCCAATAAGTAACAGAGAAAAGAAGTAGATGCTATTTTTTAAAACATTTTTATCTTGTATATATATATATATAAAACATCATTGTGTATTCTGGGGTTTTCCTATTTCCTTAACACCTGTTGACCATCTTATTCATTTGTGCCCTCTGCCTCCCCTACTTTCTTCCCCCTCCTCATCCTCCTCTCTCTCTATCATTCAGTTGTGTTGGTTGTTTCTAATTTTTCTTTTGGTTTGTTTTTCCTTATATCCTTCATATAAGTGAAACCATCCTGTATTTCTCTTTTTCTTTCTGGCTTATTTCTACTAATATAAGTCCTTCTAGCTCCATCTATGTTACTGCAAATGACATGTTTGTCCTCCTAGATTGATGCATGATGCATAGTATTCCATCGTATATTCCATTTTTTTTTCAGCCATTCATTGGTTTGGGGGCATTTAGGTTGTTTCCATATCTTGGCAATTGTAAACAGAGCTGCAACAAACATGCTCATACACGTGTCCCTTTCAATTAGTGTTTTCATATCCTCTGAGTAGTTCCCCAGTAGTGGGATTTCTGGATCGAATGGTAATTCCATTTTCAATTATTTGAAGATCCTCTACATAGTCTCCCATAGTGGCTGAACTCCCACTGGCAGTGTAAGAGAGTTTCTTTTTTTCCACATCCGCGCCAACACTTGTTGTCTGTTTTTTTGTTTGTTTGTTTGTTTGTTTTTCATATGGGCCATTCTTATTTGTGTAAGATGGTATCTCAATGTTGTTTTAATTAGCATTTCCCTGATTATTAGTGATGTGGAACTTTCTTTTATATGCCTATTAGCCATCTGCATTTCCTCTTTGGTGAAATTTCTTTTTAGTTCTTTTCCCCATTTTTTGATTGGACTTATGTCTTTTTTTCCCTTGAGCTATATGAGCTCTTTGTGAATCTTTGTTATCCAACCCTTATTATTTGCCTGGAGGGTAAATTTTTTCTCCCAGTCATTTGGGTTTCTTTTTGTTTTGTTTATTGTCTCTTTTGCTGTACAGAATTTTTTTAGTTTGATGTAATTCCAGCTATTTGTGTTTTCTTTCATTTTTTTGCCAGCGATAGTTGTTTCTAGAAATGGATTTCTTCGACAAAGGGGCAAAACATACACTGTAACAAGGACAGCCTCTTCAGTAAATGGTGCTGGGAAAATTGGACCATGCCTTGCAAAAAAAATAAACCAAGACACCACCCTCACTCCTTGTACAAAAATCAATGCAAAATGGATAAAAGACTTGGATGTGGGACTTGAAACCATAAAATGCAGAAAGGAAAATCTGAGTAGATGCTATTATTAACAAATAGACATCAAGACAAAATTCAGTTCTCAAAAATCTGCTCTGCTGATAAACTAGGCAGATTTCTCCATCGTGGAAGCCAAAACCCCACAGAGCTATCCACAAGATATCACCAACTTTCACCTCATGGGTATTTGTATTCGTGGATGCCAGTCACCAAGTCCCTCCTGGCTCCGTGGCTCCACCTGAGCCCACACCTGTACTGGCAGTCATTCAAAATAGCTGCAACGGTTGAGTATGTGTGAGACTCTAGTCCCCGAAGTCCCTTCCCAATTCCACAGGATCCAGGAGCCAAACTGTCAGCTCCAGTTTCAACAAGTGCAAGATAGCAGCCTTGGCTCCCCAGCTTACTCAAGTCACTATTCCTGTGTTTGAGATTAGTCATTCCACATGGAGACCTGCATATCCGCAGTCCAAACCCTACATGTGCTCTTCCACTTCAGGGTAAACATCAATGGGTAGAGTTGCATTTATAGCAGAGCATGTTGACAGCCAAGACCTCTGCAACTACCATTGAACTCAAACCTGACCTCAGCCCTTGCTCTCTGCCCTGGTCTCCATCACCAAAAGTCTAGACAACAGGTCTTTGCCACTGTATGCACCTGCAAGTGACTGCTTCAGCAGAATTTTCACTGGCCACCTGGTAATTTGACTGGTATATTCCTTGTCATAATCCTATCAGCCCCTGATCAGCTCCTGCTTATATTTTCTTGCATACAAAATCAGATTAGGTGGCAGACATAACTGACAGGAATCAAGATGGAAATAAAAGTTAGGATTAAAGCAAGCACTGCCTCATCACCATAGTAAAAAGCATACCCATCACCTCTCGACAGATCCAGTCAAAACTAAACCTGGGGAAGAAAAAGATTGTGAATGCCACTGCTGAAAACCTTTGTTTATTTTGCTAACATCCTGCAAATATAGACCCTTTAGCTTTTCCTTTTCCTTAGTACACTCATATAGGTCCTTGTTTCCCCTCAATTCGGGGAAATGGCCTTTGTGAACATAGTCTGGAATGTTTTCAGGTTTGCTCATTCCTGGTTAAACCTGATTTCCCTCAATTGACACCCAATGCAAGACTTGTGTACCCCAAGATATGTTGCCCTGTCTATTTCCAGCAAAGGCAGATACAGTGGGAAAAGGTAAACAAGATCCTTATACACTATAATTTAATACTTATAGCCTTGAGTTTTATTTTATTAGCAGCTATCAGTCCCACAATTCAATTTGAAGTATTTTCTTTGTAGGTTTAAGTAGTATGTGTATCCCTATTTCTTTTTTGGCAACACAATCAAGAATTTACAAAAATCAAGTCTAGAAGTTCATCCCCTCCTTCTAAACCATGGTTAATCATTAATTTCCTACCATGAGTGTGCAGACACATTAAAAAATATGACAGAGATTAATTTCCAAAATGGCAGCTTGAGGGCCATAGTGAACTGTTCTCCCAGAAAATTAATGTTCTTTTAAGTTCTCCTCCCCTATCTACTTGGTATGTTAACTCTGAAAAACTAGTATCAAAAGTCAATAAAAAATCAAAACTTCTCAGAGTTTAAGTATAAACCTCATAAAGTAATATTCTCATTAAACTCCACTTGTATCTATTTGATATGACTCAGAGCTAGTTCCCAGTGTTTGGGAAGGAAAACACCATTCCCAGGGCATTACTAAAGCCTGTAAAAGCATCCTGTAACATCAGAGTTGTATAATTTGATTTTAGTTGTGATAAACAAGAAACTGACATTCCACACATAAAAAAATAATAAAATAATATAAGGTAGTGATGAACTGGAGTATCACAAGGAAATTTAAAACACTTCAGCATATTTCATGAGAACTCAAATATCATTCATACATGGAAGATTATTTATATATTGATATATATCTATATATGTAGAACTGGCATAGTGAAAGTCTATCTCTGGTTGACCTTGAGTCCTTATTTATGCAATCATTGAAACAGAAAATTATGCTAAATCTAAAGAGGAGGAAAATTAATAAAGAGCACAAACAGAAAATATTGACCAATGAGTCCCAAATGTAAAGGTTTAGAAACTATGTTTTCATGTTTTT
>PVHY01000077.1:313973-343995 GCA_004024945.1 Uropsilus gracilis | reverse complement strand
CCTCATTCCCATCCTTTTCACTGTCTTTATCAGGTTCTGCCCTCTTTCTAAAATATCTGAGAATCCCAATGTCAGTAAAAATGCTACATAAAAGCACTGGTAGCACAGTCAAATAGACCTGAATCAAATGCTCGCTCCCTGGCTTATTTAGCTGTGGAAACAAATAATTTACTCCTTTTTTTTAGAGTATTTTTTTCCTTCTTGCTTCAGAAGCCTGAGGGGGTAGAATAAACAAATATATGGCAGGTTTTTAGCATAGTTCTTAACTAACTGCTTGTCACTTTATTTTCATTTCGCCCACTATTCATGTCCTCGCTTTACATCTTTATTCTTCCTGTTCCTGGCCTCCCTCTTGATCCCAGAAACCACATCATCAGCCACCTGTTGCATGCCCTTCTCATAAATGAACCAGCATTATTTTCCCCCAGAGAACCAACCAATTTCCCTTTCTCCCTCTCTCCCTCTGCCTGCCTATCTGCCTTCCCTCCTTCCTGCTCTCCTTCCTGCTCTCATTCCCCTCCTTCCCTCTCACTTCCCTCCCTTTTTTCTGACAGAACCTTGGGTCTGGATCTTTCCTTTTATTCTAATTTCATAGTCATTATTATTGTTTCTGTTTCCTCCAGCTTAGATTATTGATCTAACCACTAAAGTGGTCCCCCTCTCTATCACATTGTAAACATACCTCCCAGAGTTGTTCATAGTTGATCATGTCATACCAGCTCTGATTCTCCATTGTGCCTTCCTGCTCCCTGTGACCTTTTATCTGAAGCTTTCATAACCAACCTGCAGTTCAGGAGCAGAACAGAAAGAATGTTTGTGCTTCTGTGTAGACTAGAATTTATCCATGTGTTTATGCAAAAGAAAGCCAAATCAGTGGTGTAATAAGGTGTCACAAGAATGCTTTAGTGATAATTAGATCATTATGCAAAAATTACCTCTCAATACATCTTACAGAATTATTTAAAGAAAAATATTCTATAACATGTTCCCAGTTTTCACTTGAGGCCCATTAAAAGAGGGATCTGAATTGGACATATAAATAGGGAATATCTGCAGAGCATCAGCATATTGGTCTGGTCCCAGCCAGACCATGAGCTCTACCTTGCCTTCCTGTCAGCGCTGAAGGGGCCAGGCCACTGACCTAAATGTGGACTCTTCAAACCTAAGGTGAGATCACTGATGAACTCTAGGGAACTTCCTTGCCAAACCTAGTATAGAACTCCATTTGAATTCCTGGGAAAATCATATGATGTTTTATTGAGTACTTTTCGTGTCCCTGTCCCTGCCCCCTGGCCACACACAGACACACACACACAGACACACACACACACACACTCATACATATGTACATACCTGCATACCCTCTCCTCCACCCCAAGTCCTCAGCACTCCAAGCAGGAACCAGTGATGTTTTTGCATCTGGCAGCACAAGAAGAGGCCAGTGAAGGAGTTTGATATGTGAGTGACAGGTCCCCCAGTATCACTGCTGGGGAGCTCTTGATCTGACCTGTTTGAAGCTGAAAACTTGCCAGGTCACACTGGAAATAGTTGCTGCTGGGCATGACTTTCATCCTTGTTTATTTTCTGTTTTTTGAAGCCTTTCCTGAAGTTTTCTGGTGTTTTTTCTTTCTTTCTTTTCTTTTTTTTTTTTTTTTTTTTTTTTTTTTTTTTTTTTTTTTTTTTTTTTTTTTTTTTTTTTTTTGGCCAAATGGATTCTTTTTCCTGGATGTGTTTGTGTATGTGTGTGTGCGTGTGTGTGCAAAAGCATTTGTATATTCCTTTTTCATGTTTCTTGTCACTGCAGGGCAAGGTTGTAACCTTTTGATGAAGATTGTGAATCTTACTGAATTTATCATTTGCCATGGGGAAAGAGATTTTTTTTTTAATGGTGGAAAAACATATTTTTCTAACAATATTAGAGAAGCATTGTATAGAAAATAATAATGTATTTTAGCCACTATTTTTCACTATTTTAAACATTTCATTTTTAATCCTCAGAAGAATCTGTTGTTATTGTTTTACCCATTGACATGAGAGGAAACTGAAACAGAAGGAAGTTAAGTACTTTGTCTAAGGTCATATATTTAGTAAATGATGGATCCAGAATCCAAACTCAGCTGAATTCCAGTGTCAGCAGTGTATGTCCTACTGCTGTCCAGACCTGAAAATGATTAGTGGGTACAAGTATGGAACAATGAGAACTTCTGGAATGTTCCCTTTATCTGACTCATTGCTGTTTTATGGACATGGGAAAAGACTCAGTTTTGTTTGTTGGCTTATCTCCATTGTTAAACAGTATCAGGCATCTATGACGTACTCATAAGATTTGTTGAAATGAATAAATATAGGTTCTAGAAGCCTACTTTACTGTGAGTTGTCAAGGTTGAACCTTAATTGGTTAACAATAAAGGGAGGGTTTGAACTTCTAAAGTATGGTGACCATAATTTGCTTCCTATAGATATCTTAGTAGGGAAAAAATGTGGTCCTGGACAAATCTCTGTTTTTATTCTCTAAGGTGTTTTTAAGGTTCTTTGGAGGGCTATGTGGGAGCATCCCTCATCTTGTATGATTTACTAATCTATTTTGCATGCCATATAGATTTCATAATGCAGAACCAGCAGATGAACTTGCATATAGGATAGTGTTGCAGATAAGAGTTGGTGAGGTTGAAAGGCACAGAAAATAAAAATGATTAATGTATAGGTAGAGTAAAGGACAGAGAGCACCCAGGCAAGTTAGAATGACACCACAGACAGGAACCTGTTACAATTATGGGTGTTATAATTATGACTTATAAGCTGGCATTTCAGGTTGATTGGCTTTAGGCTGGGAAAGGGGTTTCATTCTTAACACTCCCCTGTTAATTGTCTCAAAGCATTTGAATCATGGGTTCTATATAGCATCTGAATGTTGAGATAATTTGTCAAGAGAGGAAGGGTCTCCAGTGGTAAAAGGGTTGCTGGCTGTAGTGGAGGTGAAGGAGGGTACCCTGAATGGCAGGAGCTAGTATAACTTTACCAGAAATTGTTTAGGAAAGTATAACACAGTACCCACTTCTCATTAAACCATTTTACTGCCATAATCTTCTCAGTAAAATAGTTGTGTCCGGTACCCAGTATTTGATTTGAACTTTGTGTTTATTCTGCATGAAAATGCACTGAGCCTATTGATGCCACTTCTGTGCTTCTTGGATAGAAAGTGGGTATTTTATGTGCTATCTCTTATCAAGCAAGATGGAAGGACTTATAAAAATGTTTTCCAAGGAATAACCTAGCATTTTAAAGATTTATAGAACAAGTGTCCACTTACAGATTCATTTACGTTTTACAAAACATTTCTGCTCCTGTCTTGCCTTGTCAGCAGAAGATTTGGGGATTTGAATAATAAAACCTCATAGGATATAATAAAGTGCAAAAAAACATATGGTGCATCAAGTTACTTCTGAAAGGAATATTGAGGCGTAAGTGATCTCCTTCCTATCTCTTGAACAGAAGACAGCGCTAATCTATACGTTCGGAGTTATTTAGATAAGCTGGGAGATTTATGAGTTGGGGGGTACTGCAAAATGTTATCTACCAAAGAAAATGATCCTTTGTCATATCTGCACTTGTTTTTTTATTTTTTGTATTAATTTTTTATTTTTGTATTAATTTTTAAATTTTATTTCTAAATTCTTATAAATTCTTACACAAGTAAATAAGGTAAATGGTTACTGTCATGCCTTCCCTCCTCTACCCCCCACCCCTTTGTGTTCACTCAGTCTCCACTCTCATTGTTCTTTTTTGGTTTATGTTGGGTTCATTGGTCCTTTGGTCTCTTTTTCTGTGGCTGTGTCCATTTGTTGAATGAGGGACTGTGTTCCAGGGCCATGGCACGTTGTGAATGATGGTTTACAGTCCTTAGTTGTGTATTGGGTAGCCATTCCATGTTCATTTGGGGTCTATCGGTGTCTTCTAGTTGCTGACTCCAGTATGATCTCTTTGCCATTCCTCTCTCTCTGCACCTCATTTCTCTGACCTCTGGCTTTGGGGATCCTTTCCCCCAGCCATTGTCAGTGAGGAGGTTTCTCGATGAGGGCAGGCATCCACTGATGGACCTTGCAGGTCATCTCCTCTCTGTCTGTTTGCAGATTTGCTGTGGAGCCAATGCCCTGACTCTGCAGGCCTCCTCTCCCAAGTCTTGGGGAGGGAGCCATGTTTCCTTGAGTGGCAAGTTCCACCTGAGGTTTTGATTCATCAGCTTCCGGTGAAGCCATAGATGAAGTCTGATAGGTCTTTACCACAGTTGTTTCTCCATTCCAGCATCTACTATCTTTCTGAATGATCCTTATTCTGAGTCCCACACACGTGTTTGTGCAGGCTCTTTTCTGGCCCCTCATCCACTCTATGTCGTTCCATGCACGCTTATGCTATTAGTCCTCCTGTGAGCTAAGTGGAGTGAGGGTGAAGCAATAAGGGTGTCATTCCCCCCACCCCCCACTATTCCTGGATCAAGATGGAGCCAGTCTTGCCCGCCAGTCAGGTCCTGGCTAGCCCCTGCGTCCCCCTTACCCACCAGGTTGACGGCCGAGGGGCCCGGTGGGTGCTGTGTGGTTGCCGAGTGGGTGCAGCCACTGGTCTAGGTTCACCAGCAGCACTTCTGTTTTAATGAAAGGAGACTAATAAGGGTATAGAACACTTTACTAAGGAGCTTCTCAGCCAAGATATGTGGAGATGTGTGCATTATAAGGTAGGAATGAATGTAGTTAGGTAGGGAGCAGTACTGGAAATCAGGAAAACCTGTGGACATTAAAAAGTATTTTCTAAGTACCTTCCATGTTTACTGTTGTGGGGGATTAGTGGAGACAAAATGGAGTCTTTATTAATTCTTCTTGGCTTTTCCAGAACACAGAACACCCAATCCCTTAGGAGTAAATATCTGTTGAATAAAATGTCTTTGGAAATAGATTCTGGAGAATATCGCACAATCTTAATAAATTAAGTTTTTGATTCCTTCATTCTTTCCTCCCATCTGGTCCAACTAAGTGGTCCTTTGAAAATTGCATCAAACAAGCTTATATTTTATTGGGGAAGTCAGACAAAAGAATAAGCAAATGAATGAATGAGTAAAAGAAAATTATCTCTCATTCAATCCCTGGGCCAAATTATCCTAAACTTACTCATTACAACTTGTTTTCCAATGTTTTTTACACCACTATCCTTGATCATTTCAGTCATTTCTTAATTATTAAATCTTCATGTTGCTTCAGAGGAAATGGAGATTTAACATAAGAGAAAAATTCTTTGTAGGGATAATATTTATATGCATTATAGTATAATTCATGTGAAGACCAAATTCTTCCTAAGATAAACTTATGGGAAACCATTTTAAAGGTGTTAGCTGTTAGATTTTTTTTGAAATATTTGAAAATGGCAGTGTGATGGATGAGGTAGAAGAACAAGGCTAATCTTCCAAAAGGGCCTTTATGGTATGGGTGCCATTGTTTTAGGCAAAACATTTGCATTGTATACCATGCATTTTGTTGCCCCTAGCTGTTAAAATCCTAACTTTCTGTATGCAGAATACCAACAGCCCCTTACCTGTAAACCTTATTCTCTGGCAGAGATTGGCCATAGAAAGTTCACTTTGGTGATACTGATCAGTTATCTACTAGAAGTCAAATGATGTCTTGTTTTAATTGTGTGGCTTTCACTGCTTGGATGTATCTTTTCAAAATATAAGAGATCCCAGCAATGGAAGGCATGTCATTCATATGTCTCATGTATGTTTTATTTTAAGAAGGCCAAACCAAAGAAATAGAGCTGATTTATTGAGTGAGTCAGTCTGTCACAATGGCTCCAACGTAGATAGCTTCAGAGTCAGGCTGACTGGATATGAGTCCCACCACTGCTACCTATTTGTTGAAAGACATTTGTTAAGTTGCTTGCCTTCTCAGTGCCCCTTATCTTCATTCTCAAAAAGGATATAATAGAATAATTCATAGGATCACTGGAAGGACTAATTGGGGACTTTCAAAAGCACTTCGAACAGTGCCCTCCCCCTGCTAAGTGCTTAACAGATGTTAGCCATCTTTAATAGTCCTAAAATCCCAAACTTGAAACCTCCAGGCACATCTATTGAGCACAGGTTGTATCACAGTGCACATGGCCTCCCTATAGGAATCAATACTTGAGCAGGGGTGAGTAATTATTGAATTAATTAACAAATGCAGACAGATTGTCCCATCCCCAAGCAAGGCATTCACTGTGGACACCATCCTGGCGCACACATTCAGAAAGTCTGAGGCACTGTGCTCAAAGGATACAGCAAGCTCATTTAAATGCTAGTTCCAGGAATACCCTAGTAGGAGTACCTTAATGGTAAGCGTCACAGGAAATATTACAGGTGCAGGCATTGCTGACCTGGTTTCACACTTGTCAAGAGCTCAGACCCGCATAAAACTCTGGTTGTATGTTTCTTTTCTAGTCAAAGTATCTTTTCCTGTGTTGCCTTCTTTATTTGATTTCAAATTCAGGCCCAACATAGTCATCTCCCAACAACATCACCCCATACCCTTCCTGGCTTTAACCAGTTCGTAGCCATTCTGGAGCTGGAATTGGAATTAATCCCACATTAATTAAAACTGGAGGAAGGAATATTTCCCAAAGGAAATTTGTGAAAACTGAAAGGACAAGGTGACAAAAATAAAAATGTGTATATATGTGTGAGGGTGGCAGTGAGGGGGCTTGATTCCCATAGCTTTGAAACAGATGGACCTACATTTGCAGGTGAGCCCAATTCACAACCTGACCCGGCCTGGGGTGTATAGAAAATATGAGAAGGAAATAGAGGTTGGAAAGAAAAAAATATTAATTGGGTGTCTAGTCTGTGCCAGAGTCTTTATGTTTGTGGTCTAATTTAAGTCTCATACACTGTGAAGTAGATTGGGAGATTGGAATGACTGAGGTGAAGGTAAGATAGATGTGCTAGCATGGATAGATAGAGCTTTGGGTGACCCTGGGTGGGGTTGGGGGGAATGGAGGAAGTAGACCTCTTATAGGGGAGACTGGGTGCTAAAGGGCAAGGGTTGGTTGAGATGGGAGCTGTTTTGTGTTCTAAAACTAAAATTCTTCTGTTTGACCTGGATGTGTCAAGTGAATAATCACTTTTGTTGTTTGAAAAGCAGTAAAGGCAGTCAACCATGCCACAATCCTGATCTCACAGCCCACATATCTTATTTTCCAACAAGGAAACTGCTTTTAAAAGGAGATAGATGTGAATTCTGTGTGCCATGTATATGTTTGTGCCACATTTAATTTCATTAGCTATAATATCACGTAGCTGTGCTTATTTAACTGCTTAGACCAGATGGTAATGCCTGCTGAAGAAAAATGGTTACATGATGTAATTGAACATGTCCTGTTGACAGAGTTACAACAACCTATTTTCCCAATTAAATATAGGTGATTCAATAAAATGAACACAGAGTCTATTACTCTACCACCATTTCTTGCTGAAAACATAAGAGAGAAAATGTGTTTCTAAGTGGAGAAATTACATACATATGATATCTAACACATGGGGATCAAAATAAAGGCAGGCTTTCTCCTCCCACCCTGGACAAAAGAAGCTGCTTGTTAATATCTAAATTTGGCCCGTGACCAAGGGGAGAGACCTTGGCTTCCTCAGTTGACCATTTGACAGTAGTGATGAGAGTGAATGTGAACATTATGAAAGCTAGCCAGTATCGTCCTGAAAAACAACTGTAAAGTGTTGGCTTCTGAATTAGTTGTAATGCAAACAGTTGTTGACGCTGGGCAGATTAGAGTGTTGGATTTTATGAATATTTTCCATTACTTCTGTAAAAATATGCCAACCAAATTAATATATGATAAGAAACATCTGATGAAACTGTCACTGAAAATATTTATTGGTGAAAAAGATTAACTGTTCTAGGCCTCCCTGATCCTACTTATATATTTATGAAATGTAGAGGTTTAGTTCAAGAAAGAAGAAATTCATTCTCCAACATTGGAACTTCTTAGCAAGAGCACCGGAGACAATAATAATAGTGATCTTGAGTGAAAAACTCTTACTGGAGAAGCTGGGAAGTGGCACTGCCACATGGAGACTTAAATGATGACATTGCTGTGTGCTGATCTTTTCTTAATTATCTTGATGTTACATGAATAAAAACTTAAATCATTCTCTCCTTTAACTCATGGAGAAGTTGAGACGTTGAGTTGAAAAGACTTTGAGTTAAAACCAAAACAGCCCCTCATGTTCCTGATGAGGTCCAAAGAGAAAACTCAACCACCTCAAGAGATGTCAGCACAGACCCACTTGTCTCTTCTCCCATCACTGGATTTGCTCTTATTCCAGTGCAAAAGGGCTAAAGAGAATGAAGGTAGAGGCCTGAGAGGGGAGTACATGAACATTGGAGTCTTCCGTCCTCACTGGTAGTCACTCAAAGAAGCTTGGCTTTTGTTTTAGATGTTGGGGTGCTATGTAATAATGTGAAATGTTTCCCCCATGTAAAATATACATAGCATGAAGCCCATCCTTAAGGACTTTTAAGAAGATGATAGGCATAGACTATGGTTCCAGCTCCTTCATTCTTGACCAGTATCTTCGATCAGTACTAACTACATCTACTACTTTACTAATTCCAATCACAGAATGTAAAACTGAACCAAGTATTGTCGTAGAGAATATATTTGGAAGATAGAATTTGACTGAATGTTTAGACAGTGTATAGTCATCCCCCTCCCGCCCCAACCCCACCTTAGTTAGATTCTGAAAAACTAGACATAGGTATCTGAGACAAAGGTATCTGATCCAAGGTGGATCTTGCATAGTGTACACAGTTTAGGAAACCACCAAACCTACCTGAGAAAGGAAGGAGAAGATGGCAAGCCTTGTTAGGCTGCCACAGGAGGGAATCTAGTCAGGAGAAAGGCTTCTAATCGCTGCACCCCATCAGCTCCAGCCATCTGCTACATTCACTTACAGCCCTTTAGGGCATGACTCTGAAGTCTCTGCCGGTGACTCTGGAATCTGGCTATTCATTTTGTACATGTTCTGTGTTTAATTCACTTAGTAACCAAATCTTCAGTTATTCTCCATTCCTTTTCTGAGGTTTGTGGGGCTCAAGGTCATCACAGCAGGTTGAGCCTAGAAAAGCAATCACATCCCCAGAATGAACTCCTTTGTCCCTGAAAGGGCCCTTTCTAGGAGGCTCCCCAGAGGCTGCTGCTTTGTGATCCCAAAGCTCATGATTACCTCTCCACCAGCCCCAGAGGGATCTGATTGCAGCTCTGCTCTCCCCTGGGTCTTTTCTCTGCTTTTTACCCACTTCCAGCCTATCTCCTCAAGGCCTGATTGACCTCTCCATGTCTCCCAGGGAACAAGGATTGTAACTCCTTTTCAGCTGCCTCGCCACCTGATCTCTCCCCCACCATTTTTTGGTTCTGTCTTTATATCCTTGTTCTAATAGTATTCTTTTATACACATGCACATGTACACAGCACCACCATGAAGACCCCTCTGGATTTTTCTGTCAACAAGGCTTAATATAATGCCTACCTTCTCCTACTTCCCAGTGACCTCTGACCCAGACCTCTTTTCTCTCGAGCTGGCATGGGATGAGGCTGTAGACCCAGGTATGGAGCACTTCACATACTATCTCTCTCATTTACTGGAGCATAGAGCCCATGGTCACATCTTAGAGATGAGATCACTTATACTCTAAGTAGTTTCTTTGAACCAGGTTGGGCTTTCTTCTCTCTTGGCTTAGAACAAATGAAGCTGCGTTTACGGAGAGGGCAGCAGCGAGTAGCAAGGAGTCTCTGAGTCACATTAGCATGCTTGTTGAGGCCTGGAAACAATCTCATCATCAGAGTGTTTCATAATAGATATAAAAACATAATCACAGGTGACAGTAGGCATGAAATGCGTGACTCCAGCCTAAGTTCTTAGGATAATAGGGGCATTCATGAGTTTCCAGATGGAGACCTTAGTCTTGCTAGTTTTATGTCTTCCCAACTTCTGAAAAGACAATTTTGTTCAATGTGTCCAAAGGGCACTGGCCTCTTAAATAACTTTAGGAGCTATTCTGCTTGGCAGTCTTCTGCAAGGGGTTTGAGGAGCTGGCCAAGATAGAAGGGCAAATGGAGAACTTCCTCAAGACATGGTGTTTTAGAGATTTTTTTCCCCGAAGATATTGGGGATTGCCTTGCAAATAGTGCTGCTTACTGTTTACAATTGCCAAGATGTGGAAACAACCCAAATACCCCAAAACTGATGATTGGCTAAAAAAAATGTGGTATATATACAAAATGGAATATTATGCATCAATCAAAGAAAACAAACATCATTTCCAGCAACATGGATGGAGCTAGAAGGAATCATGCTAGCAGAAATAAGCTGAAAAGAAAAAGAGAAATATGGGATAGCCTCACTTATATGAAAGATATAGGAAAAAACAAACAACTGAATAAGAAAAAATTAAAACTGCCAATAGAACTGAACCATAGAACAAGAGGGGGGGAGGGAGAAAACAGGGGGAGGCGGAAGGCACAGAAGATTAAGTGGTAAATGTGTGTTAAGGAGATGGGAGAACCTCAGGGTAGACAATATGTTTTATATACATATGTATATATATACACATATATATAATTAAATCAAATTAAAATTAAAAAAAATGAAATAGAGCTGCTTCCTTTCCTTTCCCCAGCCCCATTGCCCCATACTGCTAAGACTGATCTGAAAACTAAGGTAACTGTCTTGTTTTTCCCCCAACACCATCCTTTGTGTCCCCTTGTCCTTTGCCATACAGCCTGCCTCTTACCCTCATACCCTCAGAATGGTAATAAAATGTTCACTAGTTTTTAAATGTGTATTTTGTTGTTGAATTATTTGCTCTATGAATGTTCAAACTTTGTTTTCATCATTCTTCTTGGCTTTGCTGCACAAAATTCTTTCAAATTCCCTTCATGTTATTGAAAATGGATGGATTTCATCCTTTCTTATGGCAGTGTAATACTCCACAATATATTTGGGAATAGTATTTACAGCATGGAAGGAAGGTCTGGATATTGAAAGGAAAGCAGATGGCCACTTATGACATTTTCTTAGAATTTCTTGCAAAATCTGAGTCTTCATTTGAAATTTTCTTTCTGAATATGGTATGCAACTAGTTAAGCAAACTGTAATTCATGGATTTTTATATTCTGGATCTCAAGTGCATCCTCGAAAATTCAATAAAGTTGTGGTCAGTCTAAGCTACCTTCTTGTAAGAATCTCTTCTATTCCCCATTTGCTCTGTAGACTTCTAGCTTTGTAATATTTTTGTCAGCTGACCAGCATCTGTCATGTAAAATTTATCATGTAATTTTCACTTAATTCCTACTCCTAGCCACATAGCCATCAACATGCGTGACTATGATGATATCTTGTCAGCCTAAAGCAAAAAGACACTTGCTGTTTAGTTGACCTCTGTATCTTTGGTGGAGGCATGTGTGGCTTTCAGCCATTTCTAAACACTGTGAAGAGTTCCCAGACCCCTGTAATCATCTCTGTGGACTCTGCTCCAGTGGCCTCACCATTGTGACAATGTGAAACTCCACCTGTGGTTTTTCACTTAACAAGCTGAATAGGCCCTTCTAATATGTTGGGTTTTCTAAACAGACATATTCTTTTTGCTTCAGAGAACTGGATACATTTTAGGAATGAAAATTAATTGTAGTGGCCTGCTTTTTAAGATCACAGTGCAAACGTATGTAAAAATCACTTAAATGACTTTGTGTGTGTACCAATTTGGGTATCCCCCAGTAGGCTATATACCCAGCTACTGCAAAATGAGATGAAAGACCCTTTCTTTGGGGAACTTGTAAGCTGTAATAAAAACTATGCTCATTTTGTTGAAAATGGTGAATTTCATCCTTTCTTATGGCCATATAATACTCTATAGTTGCATGAAAATATTATTTACAGTATGGAGGGAAAGTCTGGGTATTGAAATGAAGACAGAAGGCAACTTATGGCACTATAATTTATTTAACTTTAATTAAAGAATTAGCTTAAATGACTAGTATGCTATGTAAGATTTTAGAAAATGGGAGAGAAATGATTTCGTTAAAAATATAAATACCCAGAGGTATCTAGTGTGGTGAAGTTCACATAACATAAATAACCATTTTAAAGTGAACAAATAATTGGCATTTAATAAGTACAGAATACTGTTACTCTTCTACCTCTATCCAAATCTATCCATCCACCTCTATCCAAAATACTTCCATCATTTCAGAACAAATCCTTTTACCCATTGAATAGCCTATACCAATCTCTTCCTTCCTTCAGTTCCTGACAACCTCTGATTTGTGTTCGGTCTCTAAAGTTTTATCCATTTTATTTTCATATAATATGAATGGAATTTTATGATGTGACCTCTTCGACTTATTTACTTGGTATAATGTTTTGGAAGTCAGGCCATATTGTAGCACATATCAGCAATCCATTCCTTTTTATGACTGAACAATACTGCACTGTGTGTTTAGATCACAATTATTTAGTCATACATCAATTGATGGGAATTTGGGCAGTTTCCACCTTGTGACTATTTTGAATAGCACTGTTGTGAGGTTGTGTGTATCATACTTATGTGTCTATTTTCTGCCTAGTTGTGGAGTTAGAAAATCAACTGTAGTCAATCTGTGTTCGGCATTTTTAGGAATTGCCAAATCATGGCTGAACAATTTTGAATTCTCACCAGCAATGTGTCAGGGATCTACTTATCTGCATCTCTGCAATATTTCCTATGTTCTACCTGTTCATATTTTTTGCTTTTTCTTTTTTTTTTTTATATCCACCCTTGATGGATATGAAGTGGAACCTCATTGTGCCCCGTTTTTGATTTGTATTTCAACATTGACTTTTGAGCAATTTTGGTGTGTTTTTATATATTTGTATATTTTCTGTGAAGAAATGTATATTCAAAATTCCTTTGCCTATTTTTGGATTTGGTTATCTTTTTGTTGTTAAATTGTGAAAAGTCTTTGTATCTTCTAGGTATTAGTCTCTTATTGGGCCATTTTTTCCTCATTCTTTGGTTATAGTTTCGCCTGATCAAGCTATAGTTTCACCTGATAAAGCTAAATTCTGGAGAAGTCCAATCTTTTTTGGAACTAGGTCTTGTTACGTAGTCCCGGCGGCACTCGAACCGTGGCCCTGACCACAGCTTCCTAGGCTGCCACCTATAGGCATGTGCCACCATGCCCAGCGAGAAGTCCCAATATATTGTTCTTTTTTTTTTTAATGTATCTATGAGTATATTGCAAAATACAGATCATGAGGATTTACCCTGTGTTATTTCCTTAGAGTTTTGTGATTTTAGCATCTAATATTTAAATTATGTATACATTTTGAGGTAGTTTTTATACAATGTATGAGATTGGTAACCAATTTCATTCTCTTCTATGTAGCTATTCAGTTGTCCCAACACCTTTTGTTGACAAAGGTACTCTTTCCTTGTTGAATTTTTCAGAAACTCTCCGTGAAATCAGTTGGTCATAGATGTTCATTGCTGAACTCTCAGTTCTGTTTTATTGGTCTTGTATATTTATGTAATGATTTTGCTTTGAGGATTGTCTGTTTTTTCCCATTTCTGTCAAAAGACCATCGGAATTTGATAAGGATTGCCCTGGATTTGTAGAACACTTTCGGCAGTATTGACATCTTAACAATATCAAATCTTTAATTCATGAACATGAGTCATCTTCTCATTTATTTCATTTGGTAATTTTTCTTCAGCAAAGTTTGTTTTTTAGTATTCAGCGTATAAGTTTCGCACTACTTTGGTTAAATTATTTCCTAGGTATTTTATTCTTTTGGATGCTTTCATAAATAAGATAGTTTAATTTCCTTTTGTATCATGCATTGCTGGTATATAGAAACACAACTGATTTTTTTATGTGTCGATCTTGTACTGTAAAACTTAGCTAAATTCATTTTATTAGTTTTGGGATTTACTATATAGAAAATCGTTTCATCTGTGAAGAGAGATGGATTTTATTATTACTTTTTTTCTTTCCTAATTGTTCTTTTTATAACATTTATTACAATTTTCAATAGCAGTGGTGAAAACAGACATTCTTGTCATGTTCATGATCTTAGCGGGGGAAAAAACTTTGAGTATTTTACCACTGGATATGATGTTAGGTGTGGGATTCTCAATTTTTTTTATCATGTTAGATAAATCCCTTCTATACAGAGTTTTCTGAGTTTTATCATGAATATGGCTGTACATTTTGTCAGATGTTTTTACGTTATTTAAGGTGCTTGTGAAAAAGTAGGGTTGACACAGATAAAGAACAACGTGGAGTCTGGAAACTTCTAAAAAGCTAAATAAAGTGCAGTGCTAGGAATATGACTCATATCTGCAGAGATTACTGCAGAGCAGAGGAATAAGTAACACACCTGCAAAGAGACATTTGCATACATTCAGATGGATCCTGATGCAGAATATCTTTATCCATTCATTGTTTTGGATCTCTTTAGGAATTCTGAACCCCCTTCATCTCCTAATTAATGATCTCAGCTTATTCTCTCCTACTTTTGTGTTGCATGTTCACTTTTTTATTGACTTTCATGTTCATCTAACACTTTCCCTTCTTAATTTTGGTAATAAAATGTCATGTAAAACAAAGAAAATAGTGGATTTCTTTAGTGTAATGCGATGTATTATATATATATATTTTTATTTAGCTATAAAAACAAAATAAAGAAGTGGTTCACTAGTAGTTACAGCAACAGACCTGTTAGCATCCAACAATTTTTGTCAGGGCTGCAAATTAGACTGGAGGGAAGAATGAACTGCACATTCCTAGCTGCCGGGCCAAGGTTCCTGAAATTTTTGCCAGCCCTCTTCCAGACAGCAGCATGGTTCCTCAGCTGTCTTTCTAGTCAGGGAGACAGATGGAACCTCAGGGGTTTCCTGTTTAGGCGTCTCAGAATTCAAAGTTGTTATGATGTGTGGGTTTTGAAAATGCCACACTTCAGGGAAGCTGAGCTAGTGCATCTTAGACTCTTTCGTATTGAGCCTGTATTCTTTTCCATTTTTGTGGCATTCATTTGTGTTGTGTGTTTCCCAGAGCCATTTCCTGGAATCCCCACAGAGCTTGAGTCCTGACTCTCCTGGAGGCCACACTCATTACATGTGTTCAGAGTTTGCTTTACAGTGAGCTCTCTTTTACCAATTCTTGGGCCAGCCCTTTCCCTCCTTACGCCTACTTAGTCCTCTCCTCCAAAAGGCAGGCATTTCACAGCAGTCTGCTCCCTGCAAACACTGGGCCCTGACCTGAGGACCAACCCATCTGTGTCAGTGGCCAAGACTTATCAGGGATGTGACTGTTTAGCTCTTTAACTAGGAGCCTCTGTCCTTTCTAGAGACCTTCCAGCATGATATTAACCTAAGTGCAGGAGCAGAAGAGCCCAGCAGCACCTGGTACAAATGTTAATGGCTTTTTCATTAGGATACTTCATCACAGAATTCCAGCTGTCCGTGTCAGGAGGTGACAGTGAGACATGTCTTGGAGAAGAAGAATGTGGAGATCAACAGAGATCAGAAGTGAAAAGATGAATCTCTGCAGTCATCAGAAAGCTATTTGACTCCTAAGTTTTAGCCAACAGCAGATATGGCTGCATGGTAAATGCATACATCCATTGTTGCTGGCCATTATTCCCTTCTCACCGCCATCTAGGAGTATTCATGAAGCAGCCAGTTGTGCATGACACAATGCTGGACTCTGTGAGCAGTGGTGCACAGAACCTGCTCCAGCTAAATAGAGTATGGATAGGACCATCTAAGATACTTAACACAATTATTTTAATTGCAGCAAGCAGCTGAAGTAAATAAATTATCTAACTTTGAAGAAAACTCAGAATGAAAGCCAGAATTTAATAGATTGACCTTTCACATTATCAAAAGGAATCTTTTTTCCTAAAAAGAGTTGTGGGATATCAAAGAGAGATTTTATTTTTTAACAAAAAAAAATCAATTTGTTAATAATTAGGCAAACCATACATGTTACTAAAAAAGAAAGGAAACAATCTAAAATGAAAAGCAAAAACCATCAACATACCCCAACCTCCTGTACATATTCCTTCCTCCCACTGTATTAACTACTTTCACCTAGTCTTTCAAGGTACATATTTATATGAGTTAGTTAAATAATTATATCAAATGTATTTTGATAAATCATGTTCTCTATTTGACTTTGCTGACTTGTGAGGTGATTGTTGTTGATGTCTATTCATTTTGCTTCTAAAGTAAAACTCACATTCTTGCCCTTTGATTCTGCTTACTGCAGCCACTGTCAGCTTACTACTTAATTCTTTGGGGTTCATTTTTTATGTGACTTACTTTTATTGTTCTACCACCACAAGTTAGCCATTATGTCTAGTTCAGGATCCTTGTCTTTTATATTGGGTGAATATAATCCTCCTTCTAAGTGCTTACTTCACTAAGAAGGCTTTTAGCAGAAGGAGAGCAACAAGACTGCCTCTCTGGCAGGGACAGTTGCACTGGAGTTTGTGACTCAGAAATGATTGAACTTCATGACAACCGACTTCCAGTTGTTAAGTGTGTGTGTGTGTACATCAACAAAGTATATGCTCATTAAAATATAAATATTTTCTCTTCTATGGCATTTCCCTGGAACGCTTTCACTTCACCTTTCACCTCGGCTTTCACCTCGGCTTCTCCAGCCTTAATATGGCTTTGTTTTTAAGTTGGTGACTTGTTCTTGGACGTAGTAAAGCTCTTTTATCGACCATGGTAGGATTGGCTACTGATTCAAAAATTCAGTCCTTGAAAACTTAAAACTCAGCAGACTTATGCAAGGTGGGCCCCTGCTTTTTGCTCAAGTCTCTCTTCATCTCCAGGAACTGAATTTTTCATGCAGTAATTAAAATTTGTAGGTCAAGCCTCCCATGGCACCGTTTGCTGCTAATATAGGAAAGCAGTGATCAGATTCGCTTATGCTGCTCTTCACTGAGCTGAGACTTAAAGGATGAAGGGTGACATTTTCCCCCATTTTGTAAATTAATGCCATTGATCTGCCTAACAAGAACAAAGTTAGGCTTCAAAATACCAAATGATAAAGAGATTAAGACTTTAAATGGCTTTCCAAAAGGCAACCTCTATTGTAAGGCTCCAAGCTGACTATTGAACTTCCAATTAGAATTTCTAATAGGCTATTGACTTAAATGGATAAAATGTTGCAAGTGATAGCTTTCAAGATGACAAAAATTGCTTTGTAAGTTCTCGAATATTACTTTATGTAGCCTGTACTCTTCTGGAAGGTGAATAATAATAATGAGCTGGCCTCCCTCTGTGAAATGTTAGCTGCGTCTGTGCTATCATTTTTTCAAAGGTAATAAATGCATTTTTTAAAAGAAGATCTATTTTTAGCTTTTCTATACATGAGTTTCAAGCAAGTCTTTCATGGGTTGGGAGCCCCTTCAGTTTCTGGCATTATGGCAATATTCCTACTTCATGAAAAGCATCTAGTAAGGTATGTATTCTCTGAGTTCACACATATGTATGCAATCTTGCATGTATGTTCACAGTTGGGACTGTAGCAGATGTTTCACCAGTTACTGCTCTCTGCCTCAGTTTACTCTTTTTAGAAGCTACGGTTCTTTTCCACAAGAGCTTCCAGTATAGTGTGAGTCAGTCTAGGCCTTATTATGAAACAATAGCTCTAATACATTTTTAGATACTAATTTTTCAAAGACCAGCTACCTCTTCTAGGATAAAGGGTTAATATTATGCTTATGTTACAGTGCATTAAAAACTCTAATTAAAACAGCATTACATTCCCATCTGCCAATCTCCAGTAATCTTCTTTAATTGCAGTAATTAAACTATATTTACATGTTCAGAATACTTGTAATTTAGCAAATTGCACTCTCTGCTCTACATTTAATCAAACAACCAGTTCCAGTATATTTAGTGTGGAAAGAAGTAATTTCAATGTTTTGATTACTATAGCAGATTTGACAGAGTAAGTGCCCCTCTAGTAGAGGGCTTGAAAGGGAAGGCAAACATGAAATATAGTCATGGTTTTGATTGTCATGTGAATGCCTAATTACATGTTGGAGGATTAACTATTAAAGGGTATCATGGTTGTACTTGATGTTTAGGCACAGCTGATATTACAGATAATGGAGAATGTCTTTTAGGGAGATTTGACAAAAGAAGCTAAGTTTTCTCTTTAAAGGTTAAAAAATCATTAGAACATTTAGTAAAATGTTGACTGACCTGTATAATTGCTGTTGTGTCCACTACCTGTGTTCCTAAAGTCTGCCATGCTTTGTAAATAAGCAGTTTGTTTTAGTTTTCCCAGTTAAAAACCAGGACAAATTTAGTGATAAGAAGCACAGAAAAATGCTCACAAGGCTCCTGAGTCAGGAGTGAGTCTCTCCCTGTTTATCTTTCACCTTGCATCTGATTTTGCATTTCAGTAGAAGTCACACACTTTTCCTCTCTTTGGTACCAAATGGAACCACCTAACACCTCTCCTCAGCCTCCTCTCCTTTCTTGGATTCCTCATTAAAAAGAAAAAGAAGGAAGGAAGGAAGGAAGGAAGGAAGGAAGGAAGGAAGGAAGGAAGGAAGGAAGGAAGGAAGGAAGGAAGGAAGGAAGGAAGGAAGGAAGGAAGGAAGGAAGGAAGGAAGGAAGGAAGGAAGGAAGGAAGGAAGGAAGGAAGGACTAATAGCATGCATATTGATTGGAGTTAAAGAAACAAGTTCTTAATAACATTTAAAGGGTCTTCAAGATACTGCTTGTTATTGTTATTATCCAGATGCCCCAGTATGATTGTTTGTTTATCAGCATAAATTTGACCACAATATTAGGTAATGCCATCAAATCTTTTTTCTAAAATATGTTAATTTGTTCAGCATAGAAGTTCAGGTTATCTTCTCTTTCCCAACATCTTCTTTCTAATTATGTGATGTTAACAGTATTTCCAAGACTCTTACCTTGCTCCTCACTTTATTGTATTAATAAGGATTATGCATTAATGAAAATGAAAAGACAGGCAAGCATCCTGGTGAATACCAATGCTGAATGCTTCAGTTCTTGATCATATTAAAAGAACAAATCACTTTCGTGTTTAAAGGGAAGTGTTAGGAGTGAGGACCTGAGTGTTCTTCAAGGTTCAGTTAGTAACTTGCTATGATATTGTGCAAAATGTTTCTCTTATTTAGGTCTCATTTTGATGTAGTAGAAAATAAGACTTGGGTTTTATTAGTTCATGAAGAAGTCAAGATGAGAAGTTTTGATGGAAAATGCATAGTGAACTTCAGACTGTCACGGGACTCAGTTCAAATCTTGTCCCCTTTGTTGTATTGGTGAAAAATTAATTTCTGATAAATGTCTTAATATCTTTTTCCTTCCTGCTTCTTATTTACAGAGATTCTGAGTAATTTGTGACTGTCTTAAAAGTATATATTGGGCAAAGTTAGCCCTTCTGGTGAGGTTCAAAGCAAAGTCCTGATGAAAATTGCATTAAGGAGATTTGAGGGTGCAAAAGACATTATAAAAGAGAAGTAATTTAAAGTTAGTAATTTGAGGGTAGAGCCCATCAAGCTTGTCACTTTACTGTTTAATCCTAAGCAAACTACCTAATCGTTTTGAGTCTTTAACATTTCATCTTTCAAATAGCTGTAAGAATACCTAAGTAGGCACCATATTTAGTTTTTCTCTTTCATTAGCTATAATGATGTTTCCATCTATAGGGAGTTGCAAGCAGGTACACACACATAGATATACCCAGAGTCAAAGTCTAGGATTGATTGTATAATGGAAACATAAATCTTAGTGCGAGGGGAAAAAAAAAAACGAAAAAACCGTGTTTTAAACAATGTTGCATTACTGCCAGAAAAATTAGGAATGTGGAGTGAGGTGTATAATCAGAAATTGAAATTCCCATTTTCTTCCCAAATGTCATTATAACTATATGTTTTAATCCCATGCCCTAACAAGTTTTTTTTCTGAAATTGTTAACAAAAGACACAACTGAAAGATTTGAATCTCACTGTTTCACACTCTCTGCTTAGAGGTGTTAATGAGCAGCATAATAACCCACAAAATGACCCTGGGTCCAAACTACGTAGAGTCATGTTGTGGATAATTAAGAATACACTGTATAAAACATACCTACATGGCAGCTAGCATCTCTGCTTCCAGAGATTGCTAGAGTGACTTCAGTTCTCATTCTTGATTCTCATTGGAAATTCAGGCATTGAGGTCAGTATCCTGAATGTACTCGAACTTGTGAATCTTTGTCTTCTTGACAACTTTCTCTGTTAGGGTGGGGAATGGGGGTCCCTAGACACAGAGAGAATCTCTAGCATTTAATTCCAAAGGCAGAATTTCTAACATTTACATTTCTGCAAATTTCACACATCATCTTGCAGCATATAGGATCTGGGCTCCTGCCAACAGGACTACAAACTCTTTTTGAAGAACTGCTTTGGGGGGGGAGGTTTCTAGGAAGGGTGTTGAGCTGCAGAGACATTTCTGTGGTGTTCTATAAATGTCCAAGTATAAATGTCCAAGTAGATTTAACCTGCAAAGCCGAAATTCAAAGGCTGTCTCTGAACTTGCTCTTCTGAAAAAGTTTTGCTACAACTCTCATCCTAATAATATGACTGATTTCCTATTTTCCAATGTTTATTTATACTGTATAATGTTTACTGTATAATGAGTTTATCATATAATAAGGGACTCTGATTTATTAACTCTGCACTATTCTCATTCCATCAGCTTCCTGATAAATGCTACAATCCTTGGCAGGGATGTGAGTCTCAATCAGGTGATATCATTGCTTTTTAATGAACTCCTCTTCTCAGAGTAACAAAGCTACATGTGAAATTCCTTATCCTGCATTATTAACAGCTCCAGAATAAAATGCACAAAGGCACTGAGAAAGTTGCACTGAGAAATGGGACAGAATTCATTACCAGCTCAATATACTGTTAGTTAATAGTCTTTGATCTATCATATTTACCCTTCTGAAATAGTAAGAAATCATGGACAGAACAGCAGTGAAGGATAGCAAGTACAGACATTTTGTAAATGGTACCTTCATTATTTAATGCCTAGTCCAATTGCAGGAATTTAACATAGCGAGAACTTTCTCAGAGAGGGCATGAAAAAAAAAAGTGATATTTTACAACTTGAGAAGTTAAGTGCTGAGATAGTTAGGGCCCAGCTCTCATTAGCTGAATGGTAGATTTTTCTAATTAGTTCTTTCTAGTGCAATTAGCACAAAAGAGTCTAATCAGCTCATGTGAAACCAATTCTAATGCTTGGAAAAGAATGCCCTGGGCTTCGCTTTCAGATTGGATCTTAGGATTTCTGCTGCACCTCCTTAAAGAATGGAATCTGTTGGTGTCTACATAAAATGTGAGCACAGTCCTGTAGAAGGGGCAAAAAAAAAAAAAAAAATGGCCTACTTTTTGACTCTCAGTGCAGGTTTAGTTGGAGAAATTGTTCAGAAATATTCATTAGTTGGCAGTTACCAGGGTATCCCTTCAATCAAAGAATCTATTTTTCTTGATTTCTTTCATTTCAGAGTTGGAGACTGGGTCTGGAACAGATACTGTTCAAGCATGACTGCCCCTCCTGAGGGCATGAAACCATTAGAATCAAAAGGCACTTGAAAGCCTGGGGCTGCAGGGTTTGATTTTGAAGTCTCTGCATTGCCCAAATTCCCCATCAGTTTGTGCTAATCTTGTGCACGACTTTGTTTCTTCTCCCTCACTCTGCCATCACATACCATCCATACGTGCTCCAGCCACTTTTGAACCGTGCTCAAGTGTCCAGTGCCCATCCCATCTCTTCATATTTCTTTTAATAAACCACCTGAGTGTCTCCATTTGTAGTGTCCGTTTTTAACTGGAAGGGAACCTCTTACAGCATCAGGTCCTATAGCATATAAACCGTTGCCCCCAGTTCAAACCAAGGAAATCAGTTATTCCAATAGCAAAATCTGTTTATTGAGAAATAACTAACAGATGAAGGGTCATATTGGTGAGTGCATTCTCGGTGAGACCCTCATGCATTTCTTGGAATCCAAAGCTCATACCCCTCAAGATAACCTCTGGAGGGCTTTCCTCTCATTTGCCCAAGAGGGGGAAACTACATCATGTCTGGGAGATGCCATGTATGCCAGATTCTGCCATCTGCTGACTGAATACATGGACACTCTGTAGCATCCTGTCCTGCAAAGCCAGTGTGTAGTTATGATGAGCTGAGGTGTGGGTGTGGATGGTGGGGCATTCTTCTCACAAGGCTATGGAAGCTTAGAGTATGTGAATTTCCTTTGTTCATACTATGCCCAACAGAACTTCCTATGATAATGAAAATGTTCTGTAGCTGTACTTGCCAGGTCAGTAGGCAGTAGCTATAAAGTGGCTATTGAGCACTTGAAATCTGAGAATGAGGAATTAAATTTTTAATGTTATTTAATTTTTATTAGTTTAAAGTTGAAAGGTCCCAAGTGGCTAGTGGCTACCCTATTCAACAGGGCAGGTCTTGATCCCTGCTGCCACTGAAACACTCTGCCAGCTCACACATAGCTGCATCTTCCCATCAGAAGGCAAGTCCTCTGCTTCCTGTGGCTGCCTGCTTAGCCTTGCCTTAAATCAGCCAGACTTTCCTCTCAGACTCAATACAAGGCTTTCTCATTCTCTGGGTGTGCTATCACTGTTATCTGCTGAGCCAGGGCTTTGTTGTAAAGTTATAAAGACCTTATAATTAGGGGTTTTTTTAGTGGACAATACAATGGTTTTTGTCACAAAGGAAGGGTGGGAGGAACTTGTCAACCAAATCTCATTTGTGGAACCTTCCAAGTCTAAAAATTGAACAGTACTGACCATGTTTCCAAATGGCTAGATGTTTGCGTATGACTTTTACAAACTCCCTGTGATGTTTTAATTATAATAATTTAAAGTAAACAAAAAAGGTAATTCTTCATTATGTTGTTTTGCCCCCTGGAATTGATCCTGCCTAAAGAAACAAAGGAAAAACACTAAGTTTGTGAATTCAAGAGAATGCATGCTCATTTATTCAGTGAACACTTCTTGATGGCCAATCTCGTGCTAGCAATTGTGTAGTCTCTAAGGATGCATAGATACAAAGACACTGCCTCCCGCTATCTCCCGCCCCATTGGATTATAGCCTCAAGCCACTGCTACATAAATAATGTTATATATACATATATGTGTGTGTATATATATATGAGGTATGGCTGGATGTAAAGGAAGAAGACTAAGTGGTGGTTTTAGGAAAGGCTTCTAAGACGAAAACAGGCATGGGAAATTTTAAATATATGTGAATTTAAGGAGACTTTTAAGGGAATTATGGGATTTTCCCAGTGATTAAAAGGAAGGTAGGGCTTTCATGAAGGAGAGTGTTTAGGACAGAGCCGATGTGTGGGACAACAATGTGTGTTAGGCAAGCACAGAGAGGGAAAAGAATAACGGCATTTGGTGTGAAAGTATGAGCGTGCTGAGATATGAAATTTCAGAGGGAGCCCTCCGTCAGACCCCGCAAGAGCACATATGGTGTATGGACATTAGTTATATGCTAAGTTTTTGCAGCATAGCAGGACCAGGAGTGGGGTGAGAGAATAGAGTCACCAAGGTACCAAAGTTAAGGAAGCACTCCCTCCAAGGGTCATACATATTCAAGGTTGGTACCTACTCATCCCCTAGCACGCATACCTTCTTGAATTGTGTGCCCTAGGCACCTCACTTACCTAACTCACTTTAATCCAGTCCTGAGACACAACTCTGGTTTGTATGCAAAGAGTGGACCCATTTGGGGTCAAAGTGGGAGAGAGAGAGAGCACAACAGAAGTTAGTGAGAGACTTTTATAAGGCAAAGACAAAAAGACCTGTGATGGGGAAAATGTGAAGCATGATAAAGGAGCCCAGTTATCCAGTCACTGAATCTGGGAGGTTTTTCATACTTGTTAAACACTTGGTTTTCCCTGACTGCTCATGTTCTTTAGTTCATGCCCTGTCCTTGGTTCATGCCCAATTCTAAGACCAGTTGGGACTTATCTGCTCAGTCCAATGCATTTAACGTGTTCTGAGATGAGAGCTAGAGTTTTTTTTTTTTTTTTTTTTTTGTTTTTTCAAAAAAGTCTTGGCTTTAAACAGACCTGCTGTAATGGGAGGTGTTAACACATTCAGAGAATTGCATTCTTCTTGGCTCTCTAAATTCAGTGACCTTATTTTAAAAGATGATCAACATGGCTTAGAACCTTTGGAGGATTAGGAGACATTTTAGCAAGTTTATCAAGAATAAGCAAAGATGACATTTGGCTAGCCTGATTTCTCCCCCCAAAGCCATTTATTTTGGAGTGAAGCTTTTCCACTTGACAGGTTTAGAATTACCAATACTGCTTGAAACCAACTCCTTTCTCTAAACTCTGCGATGTTTTCAGGAGAGACTCCCTTCTTAAAAGGCATCCAAGAATATAGTTAATTGAGAAAACATGCAAGAAAAGACATATTGGCTCGTTGGGCTGCTTGTTGTGTTCTTCCAGCATATGCTATTACTCGTCTCAGATAAGTAGACAGGTGGCTGTTTGCGAAGCAGGGTCTAATGTGCCTTTGACTCAGAGAAGTTTGAAAACAAAGTGCTCCATACAATAAGCCTCTCACCACTTCCTAAAGTCTCCTGATCTTCTTTCCATTACCTGAGTCTGAAAGAATTCGTGAGTGAGTATACGTTGTCCACAGAGGGTTGCTGCAGTATAACTTACTTCACCCAGCATTTATTGGCATTAGAACGGCAACATCTTCAGGTCAGATGAGTATTTAGAGATCACGTATTCCAGCTTCCATCTGGAAAATCTCCTGTACAGCTTTTTTCCAAAATGGATGTCTGTCGTGACTTACCCCGGTGGTGGGTGCTCACTGCCTCTGCTCTCATGGCCCCTAAACCTGAGTGACACTCATGAGTTGACTTCCATTTCCTCACCATTGTTCTCCATGGTGGTAATTTCATTGATAATGTGTCATGCTGTCCATCTTTTGATATAGTCTCTTAAAATCAACCTCCCCCCCCCCCCAAAAAAAAAACAAAACACAAAACTCCTTGTTTAGCTCCTGATTCATCTACTTCAGTCCCATGCCCATCCTTCTTACAAGGATCCGTGGCATTTTCCCAACTTCAAATAGCTTCAGCTCCCTTGACGAGGTTTGTCCCTTTTTACAAGCCTTCACACTGTATAGTAGACTCAATTGTTTCTCTAAGAATTATGAATCAGCGTGAGTGGATAGAAGTAAGTGACTCTGAGCAGACAGATGCCTCAGGAGATCACATACCTCCATGCTAACCATGTAAAAGCTACCGGTTTGTGTGTGGCCAGGAGCACATGCCGCCCAGTGCTCGTTTTCCTTCCTCATGGTGTTCTAGCATTGCTCAGGACCAGTGTTCAGGGAGCCTGTTTTACACTGAGTGCTGGCCATTCCCCACACCCTTCTGCTTTGCCCTGTGCCTTGGTTCACTCTGACACTTGTCACTAGATGACATCGTTGTCCCCCTGCCATTTCATGAAACTCAATGAGGTGTCAATGCCCAGCAACATCTTAGCTTTCCTGGAGACCTCCCTTTCCCCTCCACTCAATCTTCTGTTTAAGATGTGCCTTCACGCATCACTAGTTCTTCCATAATTCCTAACCTTATCTCTGCACCGTCCATACATTGTTTTAAACTTATTCATGTGGTGTTTGTTGCTTCCATTAGACTGTAATTTCCTTAAGAACTGGCACTGTACCTCTCTCATCTTTGTGACCACAGTGCCAAGTCACGTAATAGGTGGCATTTAATAAATGCAGGCATGCAGGAATGAGTATTCCCACAGTGTTTCATGATTGTTATTTTTTCTTTCTCCTGTCTTTTCTCTCAACTTGAATGAGATTGAATAATAGACAAACAGCAGAAGAGAATCACAACCCCGAATAACTTGTCCTCAGGCTCTTGCCTTGTTTTCCCCACTGTGCACAGCTTGGTCCATGCACACAGGTTCTGGCTTCTCTGGGAAGACTACCATTAGGAGGTTTTCTGCAGGACTTTGTGCAGCCCCCTCCACCCCCCCCACCTCCCCATCTTCACTCTCCCATACCCCCCCCCTCTACCGTCTCCATGTCTTGGAGGCTATGGAACAGATCCTTCCTTCCATCCTTAATGGAACCTTCTTTGGTCAGCAGCTCCAGGAGAGGGCACCTCACATTTCAGAAGGTGCCACCTGTGTCACTCTTTTTTTTGATTTTTAATTTTTATTTATTTACATACTTGTTGATCCCCTCGGGTTTGTGCCTCCTGTCCACCCCCTCTTCTGCCCCATCACTCCAACTCCTCTCTCGTTGCTGTTTCTTGGACCATGTTTTAGCTCATTGGTGTCTTCCTTTTCTGGAAGCATTTTCCTGGGCAAGGATCTGTATTCTTGGGGCCCAGTAGACTGTGCTGCTTGGATTTCCATTCTTGACTTTGTGGCGTGCTTTCAGCCCAACTCCCTGTGCCACTCTTGTCTCTGCCAACTCATGTCCTCTGTCCCTGCTCCTGCGGTGGAAGTTCTAGAGGTTTACCATCCAATACATTCTAAGCTTCCTGAGTCAGCACGTGTTATCAACTGTCCAGTGGGGAAAAGGGAAATGAAAACCCTGGGAAGATTTTAGAGATCTGCTCACACCTCTCCTTTGTTAGTCTGTGCTGCAGGGTCTGACTATAAGTGCTTGTGCTCTTACTCAGTCCAGCTATTCTTGTTCAGGTTGTCAGCAGGATAGACTCTATGCATTAATGGAAGGAAACTGAGGTTCTGGAACGCAGAGCTAACTTTATAAGACCACTCCTAGCTGGTAATTGGTACAAGATCATAAATTCAGATCTGTCTAGTCACCTCCCCATTTAAATGAAGCTGCTGAAAAGGTTATCTGATATCTGTCTCTTTAAGTGCCTTTTAATCTCTATGAGATAAACTCTTCAGATAATATTGTTTCTACTGACCCATCTCTATTACCACCACCAACCTCTCATAATTCAGCACTTCTCAGGCAGTTGCTACCCAAGAGTTTCAGTTAAGTAAGGGTACATGAGTAGGATTTCAACCTGGGACATGTCCAACCCTTTTACTAGCATCTGACCCTGTGCATGAGCTCACGGAGAGCCAAAGGAAGAGGGAAGTGGATAGAGAACAAAACTGGTTCTTGATAAAACCTTTTTTTTAATAACAAAAAAGTGGCTGAGTTACAAAGGATTCTTGAGTTATTGAACTATAAAAGTCCTTGAACTTTCTAAGCATTTTATACGCATTTAGTTCCTCCAAATCACATGTGAAATAGGTGCAACTGCTCTCATCCTCCATTTTATGAGCAGACCAAAGCATGAACAGTCCAGGGAACTTGCCAGAGCAGATCCCAGATTTGACCGAGGGCATCTGACTCAGAGCTGTGTGCTCCAGACCTCTTCCTGGCTGCATTTCCAGGGCGCTGATGTGGGGAAGGCACAACAGCCTGTGGGCTTAGTGATTGTGCTGCTTGGTGCTCAGCAAGATGGACCATAATCAGCACTTGAATAATAGAATTTTCATGAGTGATTAAAGTAAAAGCCAGGATTTAGAGATTTTGAGTTGATTGTTAAAGGATAAGTGATATTTAGAAGGTCTTACTGGATTTGATTAAAGTGAAATTCAAAAACCATCACAAAGATGATTATTTACCAGTGGTACTTTAAGGACTTTTTTTTTTTTTTTTTTTTTTGGTGGCTTAAGTCATTGGCACTCCAATGCTTAAAGTCTCTAAAGTCTCAGTGTTCAAAACCAGAATGTAATTGATCCTTAGAAAATCAGAGGTTAGTCCCTTCTTTGGCAAACTACTTCTGAGCTTGGTTACACTGTAACATAATCACCCTTTGAAGACTGAGATTTCAATTTATGGGTTTTTTTTTTTTTTCCTCCTGTGGTGCCTTATACATAATAGATACTTTGAGATGGATGGACAGACAAATTATTTTACATTGCTTCAGGGGCTCTGAATTCAAGGAAGATTTAATTTCTGAATAAAGGATATTAGCAGATTGCTTAAGCACAAAATTGTCATTTCTGCTCTGAATTATCTAGATGTCAGTGCCCAAGTCCCAGTCCAAGTGTCATACTGTGCGTCAATAAAGCTAGTATTTTCTAGAAGGGAAATCAAATATGAACATATGAAAAGTTAGACAGGAAAGCAAGGGCAGCAGCACTGCATCAGGATTTGTGGTTGAAACTGAACACTTGAGGCAAACATGGGATATTTACCCTAATCACCAGTGCTAGAGGCAATAGCAGAAGGATTGTAGGAGATGGACAGGACAGTGTGAGTAGACCATTCCCAAATGCCAGAAATGTTGGGACAGAGAGGTGCAAGTGAGTGCTAAACAAATTTCACAGCTACTACTGGACTTGCACCTATATGTACAACAATGTAAAACCAAGTAATGAATTTAAAAAACAAGTAAATATTAAAACAAAACAATCCAGGGGTATTTAGGAGATTAATTATTTTTATTTGTTATCATTTATTATTTACCATTGTGAGGCATAGATTCTAAGCTCTCTGCAAATATTTGATCCTCATAACATTCTGTGACATAAATTCTAGTTACTCATATTTTACAGATAAGAAAACTGAGGTGCAAGGATTTTACAGAACTTCCCCCATGATATTATGATTCCTAAATCATGAACCAAACAGTCTGACTAGAGATAACTGTATTGCTAAGTCTGCGGTGAGATTAGTCTTGCTTGTCAGTCTTCCTTGGCTGGACTTAGGAAATGGCTTCACTCCATCTAAGCAGATCTCAAATCTGCATTGGCTACATGGCCTAACTGGTCTCTGGGACTCCAGTGACTTTCTTTAGCTGAATCTTTGGCTTATTTATTCTTCTTTTCCTAGATTGTGTACTCCCTGAGAGATATTCTCATTCATGTATTTATTCCATTTTTATTCAAAGGGAACCCTCTGGGTTCTTAGGTACCTCTAGATCTAAATGATTCCATCTGCCACTAGGATCTTCTTTTGTGTGTCTTGGCCCAAGGTGTGTATCAGCAGCAATAGAAGGCAGCAGGGACACTCAACAGTGTCCAGTCAAGCATAGGTTGAACTGTATTCCAGGCCTTAGAATATGAAAGTGTTTAACAAAGACATTGCCTTCCTTCGCAGAGCTTACGGTGTATGGCAGTGAAATAAATGCTGAGTGTGCACTGTTGAGTGTAATGGGTACTTCTTTAAACCCCAAGAGGCTGAGATGGAAAACTATGGAGTAGAGGTCATGGGTGGGCAAGAGGGACTAGAACCTCCTGTAGATAGAGGATGGAGAGGTAATTCCTTTCCAAGAGGCATTATTCCAAGTGAGATTTAACAAAGAGAAAGATATGAGGGAATGAAAAGACCCTCTTGAAAACCCCTTCTAGGCACAGGAAAATGACATATGCAAAGGCTCTGAGGTTGGAAAGATGTTGGTTTAATCTGTTCAATAATGAAATTTCAGGAAAATCATTGTGGTTAGACAGTTGCTTCAGGCTCATTCCTGCCAAGTTGCTTCCAAGTATGCAACCTATTCTCTTTTGTTAGTGTTTCCAAACCCACTTTCAAATGTAACAATCAAAAATGGTAGCATTTTACTTTGACTGCTTACTCTGAAAATAGAGTGAATCAGAGTCAGAGGCAGCTTCGCCTCTGGCAGTGTGTGGCGCATAAGTTGACTTGTTCACTGTATCGCAGTCTGAGTTAGAAGCCTTCCCTGCCTGAAGCTCAACAATAGAAATGTCAAATTCCTTACATTAGTGCTATCTCATTTTTCCCCGACTCAAAGCATGAATAAGTTGGAATTAATAAAAAGAGAATGAATATTTTTATAGGTTGCCACAATTTTTTTCATCTTTTTTTTCTTTTTTTTTTTTTTTTTTTTTTTTTTTTTTT
>PVHY01000077.1:254443-313873 GCA_004024945.1 Uropsilus gracilis | reverse complement strand
TCAGACTCTGAGTCAACCAAGTATGAACAGTGACTCACTTGATTCCAGCTTTCTCCTTGGCCATGTTTCAACAGAGATCCCTTGAAAGCTTCCTTTCCCCCCACCATTCATAAAAGGCCTGTAAATTATTTAAGAGTAGGAAACACAGCCTCCATCCCATTGGATTTTCACCCTCAATCACATGAGTCTTCTCTCTGAGCACACACACATGGCCCAGACTCACTGTCAGGGGAGATGTAATGCCAGCATCTGGTGTTAATATCTATTGTTGACATTTTGGGAATGAGAACATGAGCTATTAGGGAAGATGTTTGCTTGTACCTAATTAATGTCCTGTTGTATCCCCTCTTGTTGTCAGCTCTGCTTCACCATCCTGCCTTGGCATTTTCTTTTACTGGCTAACTTTAAGCGTTAATTATTTCTCTGTTGAATGTTAAATGCCACCGTTTTTAAATGCTGTTCCTCAGTGTGAATTATTAGTTATCAAAAATAAAAGCGATCTGTGCAATTATCAACACTTAAGAAAAGCCAGTGTTCTTGTTAATCAGTCTTCTGAAGTATGATAGTGTTTGCTGATATCTAACAAGATGGGTCTCTCCAGCAGATGTTGAGTTCTGACTCACCACATTCCTACCCCTGTCTAACTATTCAGTGTGGAGCAGATACAGAGTCCTAATAAAAATAATTGCTGATGGGGCCAAACCTCCCCAACTCATTTTCCTCGAACCTCAAATCACTTTTAAAAATTCATTTGGCAACGCAAGCAAATACAGACAGAAGTGAGGAAATTCAGATGGAATGATTCCTTAAAAGCTCTTATAAAACATATGTCTTGGTGGGAAATTGCATCTTTCCTTATTTGAGATAGGTTTATAAAAATAATAGTCAAAAGTATAGCTAATAGTTATTGAGTACACTTACTCTATGCCAGGCTTTGACACTGTCATTTCACATGAATTATCTTAATCTTCTCAACAACTCTATAAGGTGAAGTATTGTTATTTTTATTCCCAACTTAAAGCTGAGCAACTTGAGGCACTAAAAACTTAAGTAATGTATCCCATGGCTGGTTGTTACTGGGTCAGGAGCAGGTGCACCTAGGGCAAAGAGCCATCCCTTCCAGGATGGGGCCCACGGGTCACATATAGTCACTGACACTTGAATGTGCCAGCCTGAACTGACATGTAGAAGTGTAAAATGTCCACTGAGTCCCTGAGACACAGCACAAAAAAGTAGTGTAAGAGAGCTCATTAATGTGTTCCCATCAGTTGCTGAAATAGTTTTGAACTACTGGGCTAAATATATAATTAAATTCTATGCCACTGGTTTTTCACCTCTTTAATGGACATCTAGAAAAGCTTGTGTTTTCTCTGCTACTTGCTTTACGTTTCTATAAGAAAGGGGTGCTGTAGAGCTATACATGGCGAATGTTCAGAGTTTCTGCACTTGCTCTTGCCTGGTGAATTGCTACTCTTAAATTATTGAGGGTGGATGCAGACATTTCTAGCCCATCCTCTCCTTTCTGATCATTTCACATCCAGAAATTCAGCACAAGGTACACATTCTCAAATCTGAATCTCTACCAAGAGCCCATCTGCTGGCTCTTATCAAGTCTGGAAAGATAAAACACTAACATGCCATGCATTAACTAGATCAAAAGGAGGCTAATGACAGAAATGTGAAATGTGACTGCTGTTAAAATGTCCTGAGAGGATAATCTGGGCAGTCTTGTTGTTCTCCTTAAGGAGACCCCCCTCAAATGTCTTCCAGAGACCAGTTCTCAGTTCCTTTCCCGACACCCTCCTTTGCCCGCCCACTATGTCCCAGGCCCACCCCTCTCCCTCCCCGTGTCTGTGCAGCTGAGGCAGCCCCTCCATTAAGCAGTTCTGACAGGAGGCAGGTCTTTTTTCCTTGCTTGTGAGAACAGAGTGTATAATGGCGTTGCCCTCCACCAGGGATCTTTGAGAAGCTTTATGGCTCTAGCAGGCATGGGGGAACCAATCGCAGGCACTAGCAGCTGATATATGACACTAATATAGGGTTCACTTTTATTCTCAACCTAAAAAAAGATAGATTGTTCCAAGTTTAGACAGGCTGTAAAATCGTGTGCTTCTGGAACCATGCTGCCTTACCCCCGGGACCACTCTAATTGCTTTACATCTGTACAAAGGTTCCTTGTAATCGGGCCTTCTGCCTTCATTTGTCTTCTTTTCAGCCTCTTAGTAAAGACCTTAATTGGTCTTAGTGGGGCTTTTTTCAGTTAGTGCAACTGTACCTTTAGGGCTGAACAAGTACCAGACACTACCTGCGGGGGAAGTGAGGAGATGGGAAAGACATCAATACCCCTTTACCTTTAACAGTTTAATTAATGTGCTCAGAACAAGGAGCAGTTTGAAGAAATTTCTACTCCTCCGGGACCCTGCTACGGATCAGACATAACCGGTGTTAGGTGGAATTTTCTAGATTTCTTTCCTGCTTCAGTCTCTGTGAACACTCATTAGCCTCCTAATTGTCTCACAGTAAATCGCTGTATCAGGTTTCAGTCTGTCCTCTTTGGAGGATCAAGTTGCTTTACATCAATAGACTGAAGTACAGGGGGATGTATGCGCAGGGAAGTAGCCTCTCATTTTTGTTTCTTAGCTACTAATTATTTAATAATACATTTTATTGCCTATTAAAATGTGGCATAACTTGCTTGTCAGCAAAACTAGATGGAACCTAATCATTGAGGAGAAGGATAATTGGCACTTGTACAGATGGCTTTTACTGCGAGTCGGGTTTGTTATTGCAGATAGAGTTCCTTGCCAGGTTTCTTGGTTCTGTTTGCGGGCTGGTCAGTGTTGTGAGGGGGTTACTGTGTTACAGCCCAGGCGGTTAAATGTGGTATTATTGCAAATTCAGTACGTACTCAGTTATAGATCATAAAGGCTTCTGCTGTGTAGGTACTTTTTCCCTTCTCCTCCTCCCCCCTCCATCCCTGCTTTTAAAGGACCCTTGTGAGTTTTGTACCACACTGAAAATTACCTTATGTGCTGGAAAATGCATCAGTGGAGACTTTGTTTAAACAAAGGGTGTTTTTATGATGGATAGAAGAGGCCAAAACTTCTGGATTTCCATCTAGTAAAAATCTGTGTAGGAAAATTGGACCAGTCCCAGTTCCTTAGTAGAATTTCATGAAGGTTTTCCTGTCACTTCAAAATGACCCCTTTAGGAATGTTGCATAAATTCCAGAAAATTGCCCACATAGAAAAAAAAAATGAAGGGGGATCTACTGTGTGAGGGATAGTTTGCTAGTGAGATTAGTTCACTGGATAGAAGAGAGGAGAAACCCAAGTATTTTGACTGAAGTCTTTCCAAGATTTGTAACAGGAGGTAGATATGGTGTTCACTTTGGTAAGACACATTTGGTAGCACTGAAAGGAATGGAAACAATCAGTGTTAGAACAAATGGCTCACCCCCACCCCCAGCTTTATGTCCAGTGCATAGCATCCTCCTCCCCAGGGAATACAGCTCCTCTGCTTTCACAGGACACTCAGGTCTCTCCTCCTAGGATCTCAGGTATGACTTATGATCACTGAAGACCTCCAGCCTTATTTCAAAGTCTGTCTTGTGTTTTGACCCAAGAAAGTCATTTAAATCCCATAATGATGTTCCTCTTTGTGCATGTGATGTTCCTCTTTCTATCCATTACTTTGTAATTATTCTTTGTCTTCTAGTAGGTCTTTATCCTTAGATCTAACTGTGCCAAGATGACATGTCTCCCATCTGTGTGCCACCCCTTTGGCAGTCACACTCCTCTTCCCTTTGAAGATCTGCCTGCTCTCATTGCCGCTCTCTAAGGTCTCAAACACCCAGTGAAGACCTGTTTATTTTATCAGTAAACAAGTGGCCCGTTAAGCTGTGGAAGGGAATGTCTCAGTTTGATACTTTGGAAAATTAGGAAGAAGTAAGCTTGAACTAGATCTTTTCCTTAGGGGTTGAGCTTGGAACTACTGTAATTTAACACCTATAATAAATGTGTTAAAAGAAGAAAAAGAGCCAATTCTGAGGTTTTGTCTGTTATATGAAGGGTCTGTATTGTACATTGCCATTAAATTTCTTGAGCAAAAGGTACTGGCAAGTTAAAGAGAGCACTAAAGGGTATGTATCAGAACTGGAAATGCAGCCATAAACTGGTTTGGTAGATGATTTGGCAGGTGTAAATCCTTTAAATAATGATAGCATAGAGATTGGCAATGACCAAGAACGTCTGTAACCCTGGTAGTCATAAATCACAGTCTGCTCTAGACTGTTGCGTGTGTGTGTGTGTGTGAGAGAGAGAGAGAGAGAGAGAGAGACAGACAGACAGACAGACAGACAGACAGACAGAGACAGAGATCGAGAGAGTTGAAGACTAGGCTTTCCTTGGACAAGGTTAATGTGTTTCATTGTGTCCTGTGTTTGACGTCCTTGTAACTCACTGGTAAGTAAACCAAGCCGGTAGTATTCTCTGATCAGCTTTTAATCTGGTGGCTTTTTCACTTGTGAATCTGGATGGGAAATCAAAGTAAGGATGAACTATTCTTAACAGCATTCCATTCTCTAGTAAATGAATCACCATTAAAACCACATCTGTGTCTGGTTCACCTTCTGCAAGTCTCAACTCTAACATTTATATGAGAAGAGTGTACTTTGAGGCTCATCTTCTCTCTGTCCACTTCTGGGGGTTTTTGATTGTTTGTCTGTTTTTTAGCACCATAAGGAACTTGGTACCCACCCCACATATCTAAACTTTATCCATTCCTTAGCAAATAGGTGAACTTCATCCATAACCTAGTAAATAAATGTTCCCTGATCACTCTCAGGCGGACAAACAGTGTGTACCAAAATCATGATTGGAGGAGGACGGACAATCACAGAGAAGCCCTGTTCATACCATCCCAGAAGCAGCAAGGAGTACTGCATCTCTGGTAGGCATGGGAGCTTAGGGAATATGTGAACTCGGTGGACCCATCCTCATGATCCTATGGACTAATGCCAAAAGACGGGTACACCTGGAAGAGGTCTAGGAAGAACCCTATGCAGGGACTTAGGACAAGAGCTCAAATGTCTGGGTATTAGTGATAATGCACTTTCCTGTTCATTCTAGTCTCAGTAATCTTATTCTTCATGTCTGTTCCGCTACAAAGCAAAGTGAAATTAAAAGACATGAAAGGGACCCAAAACTTGTCTAGAGATCTACAGGAATTAGTTATTTTTTCATCAGTGTCTGTGGACACAAGATTGGAGTACTTAGTCTTACTGGGCAGTCAGATGAGGCCTTGTGCAAGATGTTTTGCCACATGTTTATGTAAGAATTCTGCTCCCCCCCCCCTCATTTGAATTTAAGTATAACACATGTATATCCAGATGCAGATGATGTCCTCCATACAACACCGGGACCATGCAAGGCAAAGCTGAAGCTCAGTGCACCAAACTAGGAATGTTTCCAATTTTAGGAGTCCAGAAAAGCAGTAAAACATTATGTTAATATAGTTCAAAGTAAGGTAATTTGAAGCTTACTAGCATTTAAAAAATACATCTTCAACATTTTTTTAAAAAAGAATGGGAGAACCGCATTGTTACTAATCATATTTCTAATGAACAAAGAGTTGCTGAAATTCATTCTCCCTCCAAATTTTAATATGGGGCATGTGCTTATAATATAAAGGTTAATTAAGCCTAAGTTACTTAGATTTTTAACAGTGGGAATTCTAAATTTGATGTAGCAGTGCTAGTGCTTGAAATATTAGTAGTCTTTATAGGTATTTACATTACTAGTTGTTTTGTGTGGCAAAGTCCATGCTTTTCATGATCTTGCTTTTGATCTAAAACAAAAATTAGTCTGTCATTTTCATTATATAGTTAGTAGTTAATATAATTATGTAAATGGACACTTTATCCTATGAAAGCAAACTCTTTTGGAAGCATGCGCATGTTAACTTTGAAAGAAAGATTAAGCAAGTATCTAAAAGCGGGTCTGTGTCAATTGTTTTCCCCACTACCTTGAGATGGGAATATTAGGAAAGCATATTTTAAGGCTCACTTTTCTTATCTAGAAAATGCTTTAAAAAATACCTGTGTCAGATTGTTATGATGTAAGTGAATGAATATATGTAAAACACCCAGTCCAGGCTGGTACAATAATGTTGACCATTTTATTCAAAGAATATTGGGTGTAGGTACTAATTGTGCATAATTTTAAATCCTAGAAATGTGTTTTCCACTTTTCATTTCTTCCACCATTGACTTTGTTTCCAGGTACTCTCTCAGTGAGGTAAAATAGGTAAAAGAGGGACTGAGCCAGGTAAAGGATTGCTTGTAAACTCTCCTCAGATAAAGGCTGCCCCACTGTGTTTTTGAAGGGCGAATTAACATTCTTTGTCTTAGAGCCTCTGAGCTGCCCTATTCTGGAGTATCTCTGAGCCTGCTTCTAGGGAGATGAGTGCATTTGCTCTCCAAACGACCCCACACCTGCAGATCATCTTGAAAATGGCTGGGCTATTTTCCCAACATTTCCAGTCTATCCCACTGATGAATTTGCACCTCCACTTGGGCAAAATGTAGGTGTATAGATTAATTTAACGGGATCATTGGCTATACCCAGATACTCATACAAATACAGATCCTTGAAGATCAAGCCGAGTAGTGCTAGAGCAACATACTTAGCTGCTTCTTTAGTTCGGTGCAAACTTTCCTTTATGCCTTAACCTCATTTCTTTTGAACCTTCATCCTTTTCTACAGGCCTTTGCTTATATTTGTTACTGTTTTCTAGAGCATGAGGTTGAAGTATGATAATCAGGTGAAGCATGATAAACTGAAGTATGCTGAAGTGCAGTAACCTAAGAAAGACAGCCTAGGGGGGGTCTAGATAAACAACCCATGACTTGCTGACTCAGTTTACTGATATGCAGCCCAGTTTCTCCTTGAATCTGCTTCTTGACAATCCTGGTGTCCTCATTCGCTGATTGCCTGCTTACAAGGTCAGTGATTCACCAGAAAATAAGGACAGTGTTGATAGGAATTTCTGGTGAAGCCAATTCAGTACAACACATGTTCTGCCTGGTTGAACTAAAAATGACCTATTACTTTAGGTGACTGTTCTGCCTGAGGCCATCAACTCTGGAAGATACTAAACAGACTACAACTTGCTGTTTCCCCCATACACACACTCTTCCTTTGCTATATGCCTTAGTTCTATGGTCATTTTCCTAGTTTTGACTTTTCCTTGACCTTATGTTTGGTTTCTCTATGTTCTAGAAGAAATCTGCCACATTGATCCATATGTAAGGATCACCATACAATAGTGACTTCAGTAACACTTTAATAAGTGAAAAAAAGAGAGAACTTGTTGAACTTGTTAGATTTTAAGAAGAGAAGTTTCATATATACACGCATATTTTACATAGATATTATGTCTATCTACATATGTATGTCACTGTATAGGCATCCACACATGTAGGCATTTAGGCCTATATATATTCACATATACTTCTAGAGCTCCAATTTAGGGTAGCATTAACCTTTCGACAATTCAAAGAGAAAAGTCAGAGTCTATGAAGTGATTATTATGGAAACCCAACTGAGCCTTTCCTGAAAATGCCAGAACCACAAAAATTTGTTAGCTTTTGAAAAGATGACAAATGCTGATTTATGCAGACCTCAGGATTCCATTCCTAGGGCACTGTCATTTATTACTTCCATCAGCAGGAATGGTTCCTTTCAGCATCAGATTGGGTGTTTACACTGATAACAATTAAGGATGGTGAAATAGCTCCAATAAAAAAAGAATCAGACCTGTGTGGGAGAGTAAAGCTAAACAGTCCCAAGCCTTCCTCCTTCCTCACTTTCCCATTTCCTTCCTTTGCATACCTTGCCTCTCTCCCTTTCCAGCCCCTCTGCCCTTGTCAGGAAAGCCTGAGCAGTAATAGATTGACACAATTCATTGAGATTCTCTTTCAGATGAAACATTCAAATTCTGAAATATCATAGTAGAATCTAATTTTAGAATGTTTCTTTTCAGGGATAGTAAAACATTCTCTACAGATGAAATAAATTTTGCTTCCTGGTATCCCAAATCAGAAAACTTAACTATAAGACTTGAGTATTTATCTGTACAAGTGACAGAATAATAGTTCTTTCTGTGTTTTCTTTTCTTTTTTTTTTTTTTGTATTAGAAAAAAAGGTAAAAAAGAAAAAGAAAGAAAATAGGAAAAGCCCTATCAATGTCTTACATTCCCAAACAGGCAAACCCTGAATTCTAGGGTATCCTTAACAGGAGTTCCAAAAATTGTATATAGTTCCTGGTTTTGTGAAGTTTTTTATCATTACTTTTATTTATTTATTTATTTTGTGTGTGTGTATTAATGTTTGTTTTTTTCTTAATGTCATTTATTTACACATATGTATAACTTGGAGGTACATTTTCACACCTCCGTATGCGCATATTCTTCACTCACCCTCCACCTTTCTCCTGTGCCTAACTTAACCTCCTTCCTTTCCCCATTGCCTCTGACAATGAGTGTATATTTCACAGAGCCTAAGAAATGTTAGTGCTGGTCTTTGGCAGTATGTATTCTTCAGTTCTTTATATTCCACAAATAAGCAAAACCATTCTGCGTATGCCTTTTACTTTCTGACACCTCCTTAAGACCCATCCATTTTTTCCCAGAAGGCACAATTTCATCTGTTTCAACTGCTGGGTTCCCAGTTTCATCCATTTAAATATTTATCCAATTGGTGTTCAAGCAGCATTTTAAAAGAATAGACAAGGTTCTAAAACATGGATATCCATAGCTGCAGTGGTAGGCATGAGAGTGTCCACTTTTAGATGGAAAAGAGCCAGGTTCTCAGGTCTCAGTGACAGAAGCACTAAAAGAAAGACAATTGTCCCAAAAGTTTTTGACATGACATTAGCTCCTTTTAGAACAAAAAGACAGTGAGTTTGGGGTATATGTTCTCCTAGTCTCATATGTAGGGTACGGAAGGTTTTTCACGAAGATGAGGATTTAATGGGATATAACACACATCTTTTTCTGTTTGTTCTGTGAATATACAGTAATTCAGAGTCAATTCTTATTTACTGGACATTAAAATTTGTCTAGTTTTTCATCTTTATGTTCATTAAATGACATGGATTTCCTTGATGCTCATTCTTGGAAATGGAAATGCTATATCAAAAAGAATGGATTGTTTTAAAGGTATTGATAATCTAATATATTAACTGCTTTAAAATAAGTATTCCATTCTCAGAATTATTTAATTTGAGACATTTTTGAAATCATCAAGTGGATGAAATGCTAAGTGTTTATTGTTTGCTATCACTCTCCCCTAACTTATCAGGAAGTTATATAAATAACTATACTTTTTAAACATTTTCATCCTGTGCACCAAGTACTTTTACTCTGTTCTTTTTTGTTTCTTTGAATTTTGCACTTAAAACAAAGACACAAGTAGTTTATATCATACATCTTCCTGAAAACCTCCCATGACTCCCCCTGCCTCTGAGCTTTTCCTTCTTTGGCCCACAATGGGGCTCCTATAGCATGCTCATTCCATTTGCTAATTTTCTATTAAGTAATCTTTTATGATTAGAATCTTATTTCTTTAACTAGATTATAATCTAGTCAGATCCAGAGACCATGTGTTGAACTGTTCTGTATACACAGCTAGCGTAGCATTTGAGAAATTAATAAATCAAAATATTTTTATTTCATCAGGGTACATGGAAGGGCATAGACAAATCCTTGGAAATCAAAGACTTAAGATTTTATGTTGACCATCCTCTTTCTCACTTTGGCAAGGGAGTAAGACTGACTTAGTGGAAAAACATTGCATTTCTTTAGATCAGAAAAAAAGATGAATTTATTTTTTAAACTGTCTAGTAAATATAAGTTTTAGGACTCAAAACTGATTTTTCTTTCTTACTGTATGATGCCAAAGAAGATACTGATTTTTTCACCAATCTTTTGTCTGTGAAACTTGAGTTCTATTCATTCTTACTGAAATCTTTCTAGATTGGGAACATATGATAGTTCTTTGGGGTCTTAGACAAGATTCAGGTAGTAGAAACAGAAGCAGAATTGTTCATAAAAGACTGGCTAAATTATTCATCTCTATTTAAGGTAAACTACTTGTGGATTGTTGTTGATGATTCTGGATGATAAGATGCCATTTTTTCCCCCTATTTATCTCAATTTGAGCTGATATTCCCTAGCAATAGAACTAAGTAGGTAGTTAGAATGTTACTTCTTTTATGTGCAGGTACTCTAGTTCTATGTAAATGTGGAAATAGACTGGGGAGACTTTTTACAAAAAGTATCAGTAGGAATTTTAAAAATTAGCCGTGACTAAAACACTCTTTTTTAAAACTCCATCTACAACAAAAGTGCATTTAGGAAAAGAATCAGGCTTATTTCCCCAATATCTTCCTTTTCTGCCCTGAACTCCCAGTTTATTATGCAGAAGAAAGGGTTGGTTTTATTACCGTGTAAGATACATACATTCTCATTTCCCATTGGAACATTGAGTTCATAATTGTGTTGGTTTTTGTGTTTTGATAAGGAACCAATACATTTGATCAATTTATTTAGTAGACAAACTAAAATGTTACCCATCATAGAACAAATTGAAAAAACAATCCCTGCATTTCATGGGACATATATAGTGTAAGTATAAGCCTGAAATAAGTTTTTATTTCAGTGCCATTAGGCACAGTAGAGACTCACAAAGTGTCTGTAATTGACACAGAACTTAAATAGTATTTTTTTAAAAGACTGGAAGTTCATAGACTCCTATTCATGTCTGACATCAGCAAGCTCTTAATAATGCAGTGTGTACTTATTTATTGATCAAACCATTTAAGTAGTAAGACATGAGAAAGTGGACACTATTATCTGGTAATTGACCATATTGGAGAGTTAAGTGTTCTGACAAGGAACTAAGTGTGTTTAACCTTCAGATAAGATCAATTTTAAGATAGTGCATACTTTGGTAATGAACCAAAGCTGCTAAGAAACTTTGTTTTCTAGAAGCTTCTAAAGCAATGCTGTTTGGATGACACCTATCATAGTTTTAATGACCAAATTTTCTGAGAGCCACTTATCTCTCTGAAAAACCTGGATAAGGTTTACTAACTTTCACACTGTACTCAGAATAAAAACTCCAATGGAAGGGGACAATACGACCAACATTGCCTAGGGAGCATTTGATTCATTTAGAAGATATCTTCTGGGTGCCTCCTATACACCAGTCATGCTGTATTCGAGTGTTCCAAAGCTTTGTAAACCATTTTACTTTGAGGAACTTTCAGTCCAGTAAAATGGTTTGCAATATTGTTTTACTATTAAATCACTAAAACCAAAGTTTATATGAGCCCTTCATTTTAAAACAAGAGTCAGGTGTCTGAAAATCTGTGTATTTTGCCTGTGAGTTTTTTCCCTATGGACTCATTGAACATAGCTTGAAATAGTTTTTACAGACAGGTTCATAGGTAGGTATCACAACACATTGTAAGTGATATAATAGAAATATGAACAAAGTTGACATAAGACTATAAAGAAGGATATAAGCTAAGCCTTCCCATGAGGTTAGGAAAGTCTTCTTAGTGGAGTGCCTTTGTACAGCCTGATAATCTTGTAACATAAGTAAAACCTCATCAGGGAGAGCGCAGAATCGAAGCAGTGGACAAAGCAAATGAAGGCTCTAAGTAGCTACTTCAGTGTTTGGAAAGGAACTGTGAATGATAAGACAGGACAGCCAATTAGCCTCCAAATCCTAGATGACAGAGTGTTTTAAACAAAACAATAATAATCAGATGTGGATTGCAGTGAGGTGACATGGACAACCACAGGGGTTATTATAGATTAGAGGTGATGAAGTCTCAATTTGACAGTAGTAATGACATTTCACAAGAGGGAATATTCCATGGAGATTTCAGAGCAAAGATCAACAAAGATGAGTGATTGACTGAGTATGGAGAACTGGGGATAAAAAGGAGGAATATGCCTACCCCGAAAGACAACTTGTGTCATGACATGCAATAGAGGGAGATGATTGAAGTGTGTGAGAATAAAGGGGGACATCAATTCAGCTGTGAAGATACTTTTATGAACTTGTGAACCTATGAGTGGAGAGCTTTGATTGGCAACTGAAGGTCAAGTTGATATTAAAAATACAGATTTATGAAATCACTGCCTGAAAATATAGGCTTGGGTGTGTTTACTAGTGACATGGAGGTATTACTTGATGTTGAGAAAATGTTTCATGTAGAAAAAAGTAGTTGTGTCAAAGAAAAAAGTTTTCGGAAAATAGAAGCAATAGTATTTTGTAGCATGTGGTGTAAAAGATATGAATCTTCTGAAGATCATTGGTTTTGCCCACTAGAAGGCAAAAGGTCTCTGGTAAGAGCTGTTTCAATGGAATAAGGAGAGTGAAGACTGGACAGAATTGAGAAAGTGTTCAAAACAAAGGAAAAGAAGTTGAGACAATGAATGAGCCCTTGAATTTTCAAGTGATGGGAAATGGGGAAGAGGCCATGATGTAAAGGAGAAGCAAAATAGAATAGTAGATGTTTGCCTGAGAGTGAGGTTTCCAGTCTGGGAGCACATACATGTCACTGGAATAGTTAGGACCTAGGGCTTTCAAATCACACTGAGGATCAAATCTCAAGCCTACCATTTATTCGAAATTGACTTGGAGCAATACTGTCCTATGAATCTTAGATTTTCTCAAATTAATACTGCCTTTTTTTTTAGGAGTATTAAATAAAAATCATTAAAAGCCTAGAGAACTCAGAAGGCACTTGGCAATTAGTAATAGCTGAGTTAGTTTGTTCTTTCCTGTAAGGAGAAGAAATATTAAAGCTACAAGAGAGGGAAGTGATAAATATAAATATATATATAAATATATATATATATATATGATTTCATAGAAAAAGGAAAATGGGAATGAAATCTGGAAGAGAATTGGAGCTTCAAAGTAAAGGAGAAAGAACAATAAAATAGTGATATAATGGGCAGGATAATGTAATTGCATTTTGTTAACACATAGTCCTTAGATGTAAATCTGTTAATTCAACAATGGTTCCTTACTCATGCTACCTGAGCAGTAAGAATCAAGAGGGCAGCTCTCTTCATCTTCACCCCTCAACGACCCACAGTGATGGAAGCAGCACCTCAGTGTTTGCCTCTCAGTGCTTGCTTCTAGTTATCACAGAGCAAATCACTTGACCATATCCAACCTCAAGGATCCACATTAGCCCTTAGAATTTGGGGAGGATGAGGAATGTTTAATGGAGAGGGCTAATGACCAGAACACTGGAGAAAGCCAGAGACATGGTTTTGTGTAGAGAGGGCAAGCATGGCATCTATTTTCTTAGTGAGGAGACAGAGAAAATATGATCCTCCAGGAGTAGTTAAGCGTTTGACAAGAGTGGTAAATGTTTGGAACAGCAGTTTGTTAAAATAATTAAATGAGAACATAACAGCAAAGAAAAAGGAAGTTGTTCTTGTTAAATATTTATCATTAGGGCTCTATGCAGAATGAAATGGTAGTGCAGCTGCGATTCAGTTTCTTAGTTCAGCTGTAGCTTAAAATTAGAAGCTGCCCATCAATAGTTTTCCCAAGGGAGTGATTTCTACTGTAACAGCACATAGCCTAGAGAAAAGGAAATGCACAGAGCAGACTTTTTTGGAATGGGAAAGGAAACCACCGCAGAGAGAGAATACACAAGAGCAATTGTACATCAATCCTTGGAAATAAAAATGAGTTTACTTTTATCGGTCACTCTGCAAGCACGTATGCTGCTGGCCTAGCACTTTGGCACTGTGGAATCAGGAGAAACGACTTCATTCTTGCTCTCAAGGAATATAGCCTTTGATCAGAGGAACAAAGATCAGGGTATGAGTTTGCAGTTTCTTTAATACATGTCATTCGATTCCTAGTTAATTTTGGTAAAGAGCGTGGAACAGATAGGATTAAAACTAGAGCATGTAGAATGGAAGGTTCACTAGTGGTGGTATGATTATAGATCTGATAGTGGGAGTGAAAGTGACTTGTATAGGGGAGTGGAAGAAGACTAGTCAGAAGGAAGAGGAGAGGGTTAGATGAAGGAATTACCCACATCAGGTTGACTGGGCAGCATCGAGATGAATTACTAAGAACTGGTGCAATGGGAGTAGAAAGGAGGAATTACTAAAAGTTATTGTATGAGACAATCACTGAGGAGAATATCTGCTGGAAGAGAGTAGTTAAAAAGTCTTCATCATTTTCCAGGTGTAGACCTCTCAGATGCACCCCTCAAGACTTTAGTGACCTCTGTCACTTTTGGGGGAAAAAAGCCCCAGTTCTTAATCTTCTGAGATGCCACTGGGTGTCAAAGGAATATGATATGGAAGAGTAGGGTATTTGGGGACCACAAGCCCAAAGGAAGAAGTACAGTTATAATCAAAAGGTCTCATTAGTAAACAAGGTTCTTCACAGGACTGTGACCAAGCTATACGTGACCCTGCGTCAAGTCAGGCTGCGTCAAGTCAGGCAACAAAGCAGATACCTTACTTTGTTTTCTCAAATTGTTTATAGCTTTATTGAGATGCAATTCACATATTGCACCACTCATCTACTAAAAGTGTTCACCTCAAATATTTTTTTAGTACATTCACAGTTTTGCTTTATTATCATCATCACTTTTGGAGCATTTCTGTTACCTAAACAAAGAAACCGTGTCTTCTCCCCTCCTCTCTGACATCCCAGACTTCCAGACTTAGGCAGTCACTGCATTTGGTCTATAGTTTTCTCTGTTCTGAAAATTCCACATAAATAGGATCATAAAATGTGTGACCTTTGTAGCTGACTTCTTTCACCAGTTTTTTTCTTTTTTTTTGCTTTTTGTTTACCCATGTTATAGCATGTACAATGTTTAATTCCTTTATATTGCCTACTAATATTTCACTGAATAGATAGACCACATTCTATTACTTATTCATATCCAATGTACATTTGAATCATTTTCACTTTTCAAGTGTTACAAATAATATTTTATTGAACACTCAGGTACAGATGTTTGTATGAGTAGATTTTTTTTCAGTTCTCTTAAGTATTTACCTAATGGTAATTGCTGAATCATCCAGCTTAACCATTTGAGTAACTGCCAGCCTGTTCCTTCAAGTGTCAGCATCCTTTGGCATCTCTATTCTAGTGTGGGAGGGTTAAAATTAGAAGTCATAGCCCTAGCCTTGCCAGCCTTTGTTGTTCTTTATCTTTTTGATGATGGCCATTCTAGTGGAGATAAAGTGGTATCTCCTTGTGATTTTCATCTGCATTTCCACACTCAAAAGCTATCTTCTCCAAACTGAGGCATAAAATAGAAAGTTTCTGAGAACTTTGCCAGGAATTTCGAAACTGATATGAACAGAAGGACGATTCCAAGCTCAAAGCTAAGAGGGAGTTCAACAGTCGATTATGTTTGTTTGTCCAGTCTGTAGTGCAACCTGATTCCTTACTTCCTGCAAGGAAGTGATGCATAACCGTAGATTACTGCTACGTAATAATAATCAGATTAGTATTTTCCAACCCTTGTAAAAATTAAATTAGAAGTGCCTAGAAGACTTTATACATACCCATCCCTTACCAATTGAATGAGGATATCTGGGATATAGCCCACACATCTATGTTTTTAAAATGTCTCTCCACTCATTCCAATGCAAAGTGAAGTTTAAAAGTCACTGTTGTAAATATTTACACATATTTAAATAGTAGAATCAATTTGTTGATTTTATATGTACTTCTCAGGTAACCATCTGTCTTTACTTTTGATTTGTTAGATTTTCTGATATCTAGTGAATTTGACCCCAAAATGAATAGTTTTCTCTGACCAATAGCAAAAAACTAGCATGGAATTTATAAAATTAGCTGACTCATTATCTCCAATTAAACTCTGGTTTCAGACTTTGATCAAAGAGTTGAATTCTTTTATTTTCCATTTATACTAGCAGCCCATGAGGCATTTGCTTATTTACAGGTATATCAGTCTTCAGAGTTGAGCAAGTAGTTGCGTTTTTGAAGGTAAGGAATTATTTCATTGATTAATTTATTTTAAGGCTGTTAATTTGATTGTATGGATTACCATTAGATGTCCTAGTACTTACCTCATAGATACAAGCAATTTTGTGGTTTTGTGTTGATTTGATCAGATACCATATGTATGTCAATGCTGATCTTTCTTTTGACCTGATATGCTCCAATGATACAGAATAGATTGATCGAAGTGGTTTTCCATTACCATAAAATCAAAATTTTTTTCTAGGTATGTTTTATTTACTGTGGAAATTGAGGACCATTTTTGTCTTCTATTTAAATTGTAGAACTAATCACAAAACAGAAAAGGATGGAGAACTGAAGTGGAATATCATCCCATTAGATTGGCATCAAATTTCCAGAGCTGGAAGTACAAATTGTCCTTTGCCAGGCCATTCTTTAGAAGAACAGATGTCCCTGACTTAAATTTGAGCTACGCAGTTTCAGAAAATGAAGTCTCATATTCTATGAAGAAGAGATAGGAAGTGTGGAAATATTAGTGATCTGACTAATATTTCAGTAGCAACCTGCTTTGGTTTCCTTGCGGACTGAGCTTTCTTATATAATGTTTGAAGAAGGGAAATGAAAGAAAGGATGTGGTGGAAGATGTGCCAGCCTATGTGTTAAGAAACCTATATTTGTCTTCATAGGACTGCTCCAATTTGTGCAATAGGCCAGGTCTTCTCTTTGTCTCGAAAGCAAACCAGGTGCTGCATATATTTAGTCTCTAAGAGATTGGTGGATATATGCCATATAGACCCTTTGGTATGCTGTATATCACAGAAAAATGCAAACTATAGAGGGAATTTTTTTAAGGAATCCATGTTTCAGTCTAATAGGAATTAATGCAACAGTGTTCTCTCCATTTAACCAGCTTTCAGACTTCCTGCTCTTTTCTCATTGCTGACCTTCTCTCTTTTTTATTTCTTTTCTTTTTTTAATGGTTTTCCTTATAATAAACTGCAACCTGTAAAGAAATTGAAGGGTATATTACCCTTAAAAACAAAGAGGAAGAGAAACAAACCCTTATTAATAACTTCCACTCTGAATGTTTGGGCTGGTTGTAAGGCTCAGGGGACTAATCTACTGAATGTGGAAGGAGAGAGAACCATTTGTCCTGGGAGAAGCAGTACATTAAAAAGAAGAGGAAGAAGTCATGGGGGGAGGGGGAGGCTCTGCTGATGAAAGTCGCTGTCAAATTAGCAGGTCTGGAAGTTGTAGTGCATATTGTTATGAGCTGCTCAAGTTCACACCAGAGCAACCAGCTCCATCCGTCTTTCTCAGTTTACATTTTAATTGGCTTGTAGTTAAGTTTTTTAAACACTGTGAGATTGCTGACATACACTGTAATATCATGTGAATAATTTATGGAGGTTGCTCAAGACAAGCTTTTTCTTTGATTTGAGAATCCAAGGGGAAGGGGGGAGAAGAAGGATGAGGGGTCCATGGGAGGGGCCAGGACAGAAGAGCAGACACAACTGCATGTTGTATGCTGGCTGTTAAATGTTTCTGCCAGCATAGTCAGCAGCGTTTGGGATTTCAAGGAGGTTTGTACAATACAATCTTATTAATAACAATTCTGTCAAGAGAGCACCCAATTAAATTGAATTGGGTTTATGACTCCCACTTGGTTTCTTAAAATGTGTGGATATAAAACCTCTTCGATGTGAGTATTGGATAACAAGGATGGGTGTTTTTTTTTTTTTCTTTTCTTTCTTTTTTTTTTTTTTTGGTTGGTTTTAATGATTCCTCCTCCAACTGAGAATTTGCTTGTTTATAAATGCAGGAATAGGCATTTTTTCCCAAACTCCTTTTCTCTTTTCTGTTCTCACAGTAATCTAGAGAAGGTAGAACTCGTGTCAGCAGGCAGTTGTCATAGTTAAGAACCTGTTTCTGAACAGCTCTGAATCTAGATTATCATATAATTAAGACCAGAGGGAAAAGCCTCTTCCTAAATATACTTCTAATATATATATATATATAAGATATATATATATAACATATGATATATATATAAAACAAAAGGAGTAAATTATATGAAATTATATGAAATGTAGAGAGGACAGATAAGAGAACATCTTCTATAACGCCTCCCTCATATTGGTGACAGTTAGTATATAGTTACTCTTTATACACTTCTAGCCTTTTTTCCTACTCATATATCATACTTAATTAGATCATATGTGCTATTTAGAGTTTATCTTTTTTCCTCATTGAGCATTATATATATATATATATAAGCTAGTCTATAGTGCCATTTTTAATAACTACATAATGCATTCATGTGTATATGTTCTGTGACTTCACTATGCTTTTACCACTGAAATGAAATTTTACTTAGTTTTTATCGATTTTAGTCAGGGATGCAATGATATATTTATGGATAAATTTTGGTGTACATTCCTCCCCTACTTTGCATGCCGTCTGGCTCCTTTTGAGGCAAGGTACTGAGTATTGAGAATTTTGCTGTGACTCTGAGGCACAACTGTCCTAGATTATACCCAGATGAGTGAGCTGTTGTATCACTTGAGGCCCTGGATCCTGCTCAGCTTCCTGTGCAGAGTTCTCACATCAAAACCCCAAGAATGAAGAGATCTTGAATTCCCTCAAGTACATCCTACCTGGTGGCAAGTTTGAGTCCAGCTTCATGCTCGTGGAGAAGTGCAAGGTCAATGGTGCCACCTGAGAGAGGTGCTGCCTATACCCAGTGATGCTGCCACCTTGCTCATAACCCATTCCAGATTCATCAATTCATCTCTGATATGCCACAAGGACATATTTTAGAACTTCGAGAAGTTTCCAGTGAGCTAGGACCTTTTATCTGCACACAGATACAGATGGCATTTTCCTGCCATCTGCATAGAGCCCTACTTCCCAGGCACCCAGATGTGTCTGGGTGTCCCTTCTTACCCTTTTTGTTAGGTGATTATAGTATGACCCTTTGTGGATGTCATCAATGATGACTTTCCTCTAAGCATGTATAAGCGTGGATAATTGATATCCAGTCCTGTCCATTACAGTCTCCCCTCTCCTAGACCAAGGCTTCTCCCTAAAAAAGTGCCAAGTAAAAAAGTGCCAAGTAAATTCATACATACAGCAGCATTCATACATACATGCAGCATGCATGCATGCATGCATGCATCTTTTTGTACATTATTGATTATTTTTTTAGAGAAATTCCTAGAAGTAGAATACTTTCAGTATAGCAGAGAGACCCTTTGGGGATGATCAGTGGTGCCACAAGAAATTTATTTTGAAAAGATGTATAAAACACAGGTTTTCTTTCATGAATGAAATTAATAATTTATTGCTATTTAAAACATTGATAATGACATTCAGCCTAAAATTCTTTAAAATTACTGAAAAAAAATTGGGGAGTTTCTTAACCACAAAACCTAAAAGAATGGTTATATGCAATTTTTTTCTTTACCAACTAGCTTGTAACTGCCTAGGATTCATGTAATCAGTTGAGATGCTACAAATGCATTGCCTGTCAACGCCAGTAGAAAAAAAGGCACTTAATTAAAGGGATGTCTTGCTGTTAGACAAACTAGCAGTCAATTGCTTATTACATTTAGTTTGACTTGTAGTCAATGGGCAAAAAAAAAAATCAGTGTTCACCAAGGACTGGCTTTCAAAAAATGTTAAAAGGGGGAGTAATTTTATTGGGTGAGATATATAGTCTGTAAATTGGTATTCTTACATTTATAAAAATATTTATTGGGAAAAAAAGGGTGAATGACAGAGGTATTAAGGTCTCCTTATCAATATGAAATCTTTCCATTTCAGGTAACTAAGTCTTTATCCTCATGCAACCCTATAAGACAGTATTGCCTCCCAAAATCAGATCTGTCATCAGGATTACCCTGTATGTGTTCTTATGTATGTGTGCTTGTGTGTAGTGTGTACGCATGCAGACACTTGGACTATATAGTAGATGAAGCAGGGACTACCACCTGAAAACCCACTGTAACTCCAGTAGGACATCAGCCCTTGGGAACAGTGGCTCTGACTCTGGCCTATTAGCTATTCCCTTCCAGGACCGTCCTTGTGCTCTCTGCACCTTTACTCAACTCTTCCATGATAATCTTGAGATTATCATATGGGATATAATAAATAGTTAAATGGGAACACATATTCTCTGCACAGTGAGCTTATAGTCAGAACTTTTTGAGATGGGAAAAATCCACCCAAATGATACCACGCTGATTTAATATTTTAAGTGTTGAAATATTTGTGAAAAAATGTATGTAGAGACTTTTTTCCATCTCAGAATCACATGATGAGAGATCAAAGTGATTAGAAGCATTATTGGGTCTGTATTGAAGTTCCATTGGAGGGCACTGAACCTTGGAACCTCACCATCAAGCTAAGGAGCTTCAGAATTTGCCAGTAATTACATTAAAATGTGTGTACCTGGTGAAGGTAAGCCAGTCTCATTCCTTGTATTGCTATTATTTCATAAATAATTTTCCAGTGCCAGTATTTTGTGCCCATTGTGACATTATGAAATGATAGAAAAGGTGTAAGTTATGGTCATTTCCCTCATGGGCCTTCCAATAAGTCAAAGTAAATGGGCAATCCACTTAACGGTCAGTCGATAGCAATATTTTTATTTGTAATGAACCCACATTTCAGTTGAAGAAAGTATTTATTACTCTGGGAAGAAAAACATCAACTGAATTAATGGCAGATTCTGAATGGGCACTGAGTTATATTCAGAATACGTCTTTTTCAGTTAGGTGAGTTTGTTGAGGTTTACTTTCTTTCCTAAGCTCTTATGAACTAACAAATTCTAAACTGGCTATTTTCAAATTACATACAATTGGTACCTACACTGAATGTGTGTTCTCTCTGCCAAGTTTCAGCTTGTAACCTATTTTAAAGCTTACTCCTAACCACCCCAAAAACCAATGGAATCATAGCAGGCACCACCTTAAATCATAATATTTTCACAAGGACTTGTTCAAGCTTGAAATAATGATGGGGTTGGAGAAAGGGAGGTGAGAAGGGAGGAGAGTACAAGTTGGCGTTTTCTCATTTAAAAAAAAAAACTTGCATGAATGAATAAATTGCTCAGATTTGTTTGGTTTTTTGTTTGTTTTTTCTCATATGGTCATAGGTAAAGACAGTATTGTTTCTCTTGGAACAGTGAACTGACAGGACAACTCTGCATCAAATTAAGATATTTGTACGATGGCCCTTGTTGACAGACTTGGAGTTTTAATGTGCTCTCACATGATCATTTTGCATTTTTCTTTTGAATTGAACATATTGCTTAATGCCTATCTTAGAGCAGTTGGCACACTCTTTCTTTGAAGGCGCTAGATATTAATAAATATTAGCCTTTGCATCCACATAGGTCTTTGGTATATATTCTTCATCTTTTTAAATAACACTTTAAAAATGCAAAAACTAATCTTAGCTTACAGGCTATATAAAAAAATTTGGCCTGCAGGCTGTAGTTTACGCATTCACACCCTGGAGAAATACGGGGGCAAATCCTGGATGAATAGTCATATCCGATATGTCAGCAGGATTTCTCTCTTTCCACTGCATGCTTTGTTCTCTGCTGGTCACTGAATGTCTCAGGAGCCCATCCCTGGAGCTTTGCTCTCCTATGTGATGTAATGGTGTGAAATGGTGTTTCTGTGGAAGGCCTTCAGGGGTAAATGCTGTCTCTAATTAACCTGTTCATTTAGGGCCATTATCCTTTATCTTGAAGCAGTTCTGCTAGGGGAGGATAAGGAAGTGCTTAATTAGAGTAACTGTTTCACATTGTCTGTGTTTGCATGATGAACTATAAAAAGCCCAGGAGATGAAGCTGTCAGTCACTAAGTGTCTTTGGGAGCCTCTTGATTTTTAGCATTAATAATCATGCTGTTATTGAGTGTTGAGATAAACCTCAGGTCACAGTCTTTGTCCATGACTAGACCTGAAACTTGTCATTTGTAACTTATGGCTAATGTCCACCAACCGGATAAGATCATTGGCAAATTGTTGCTTCTTGGATGCTTATTTATCTATTTGCTGTGGCCTTAATTAGAGCACTTTGGATTCTTACTTATCTTTTTAGTTTGCTTTCTGTCTCCCTAATTAGATGTTAATATCTCTGGGATAATGAATGTACCTGATATGTCCTTAAAACCTCTTGGTATATACCATTGTAGCATTTATAGAATTTTTAAAAATTATGTTAAAACATGCATCGCCTGAGTTTGACCATTCCAACAATTCTTTAAGCATGCCATTCAATAGTGCTAAGTACATTCACATTGTTGAACTCCATTATTACCATCCATCGCCAGGATTTTTTTTCATTTTTCCAAACTGGAATTTCATATCCAAATTTCATCAATACCATGAAGCCATTCAGAAAAGTGATATTTATGTACCACTTTATTCTCAGCATAGTTAAAGGTTTATCATTTTCCACAGCCTGATGCCACTCTTGAATTTCAAAATCAAGTTACATAAAATAATGTAAGATTTGAAAGTTCTAAAGTAAAATGTAAAGTACTAAGATTAAACCTAGTGATGGGAGAATGAAAAAATAATAAAAAATAAAATGATAAAAGTCCTAAAGATGTGGTGCAAAAAACATCTAGGTTATAACTTGTCTAAACATTATGCTAACTACATCTTGTTAAAAACATGTTATCCTGTCACTGAGAATTCTCATTAGGTTTGGTTCTGCCTCTTTTACTGCTATTATGAATACTACAATGCAGGGTAAATGAGTTATCAGGGTTTTTCATGCCCTTCCGCTGTAAGCTTCTATGACCAGCACCTGTGACATTGTGTCCTCCCCATGAGTGCACATACTTAGCCCAGTGGGTCTGCATATGTGTAAGTGGGCACACCTGGGCCTAGAAGGTGAGGCTAAAAAGATGCCTTCATCCTGGGGGGAGGAGAATTCAGAGGAACTCAGGAGAAAAAAAGTGTTAAGATTCCTGGTATACTGGGAGGCTTGGTTGTCTACTTGCCTTCCAGATTGCCATATAATTGACCCAACCTCCTTGAATGGTGTACTTGTATACCTGGTCCCCAGAGAGCACAGAAGCTATAAAATACACCAGGGCTTTGGGAATTTCGTCATCTGCTGGAGTCAATAGGGAAACTGCCCTGCATGTCAGCCTCTGACATATGACTTTTTGTCTTAAGTTGCTAGGAATAAGCCAGATTCTCACATGATTTTTACCATTATAATCTCACATTGGACCATGGCTTTGATGATTTTTAAAATTCCATACTTCTTCTGGATACCTGTCAGATAACCATCCCAATTCGAGCTGGTCCATCATGGTTATAGCAGATAGTATTGGAGCCCTTGAAGTTATCTTTGTAGAACATTGTTTTAATTACAAGCAATGAAGTAGAAGCCCTTAGTGTGTACTCTTCCCATGTGTGTGCTGCCTCCCAGGTTCAGGTGTGGCCACTTAAATACATGCACACCCACTGGCCCAAATGTGTACAGTCTTGGGGAGGGTGTAACACCATAGGTGCCAGTCACAGAGGTTAATGGCGGAAGGGCAAAATCCTGAAAATTCATTTGCCATAGTACCGAATAACTTTAGAATTGTCATGTGGAAGAGCCATTAAATATGGCTCAGAGGACAGAATTGAGACTTTGATACAGACTTATAGGGATGCTATAGCTAGTCAAAAGGACAATGCCCAATGGAGGACAGGTCACTGTGGGTTCTTCACCTGTATGTAGAATTGCAAGACCACTCAGGCTCATGAAACAACCAGGGTTTATTTAACACACAGGGCAAATGAGGGGGTGCTGAAGGCTCCAAGTGGCCAGTTCTCTCATTGTATCCAATGTCCAAAAGTCCTAATTAAAGCCTCTTATTCAAGATGTCACTATTCTCTCAATGAGGGCTGGTACTGTGGCATACCAGCAAGCACTGGACCAGGATGCAGCTCACCACAGCTGGAGATGTTCATAGGCAGGCCAACTGGGGTCCACAGCAACAGGATGACTGTCAGAATGGACAGCACCAGAAGCAGCAGCACTGGGAGGCAGTGCAAGACAGTTAGACACACCATGGTAACAGCTCTCAAAGATGACCTGGACAGAGTGCCACTCACCAATCAACAGTGCTGGTCACCACCAGTGGTGAAGAGGAAAATGTTTCAGATATCCCAGCATTGTAGTTCTCTGTGCACTATACCCACACCAAAAATAAACAGCTCTTTGAAACACTAGACTTGGAGTATTTGGTGCGCCTTTCAGGTAATTTCAGAGGCAGGCAAAAGTAAGGCAGGTGCAGCAGCCCAGCCTCTGAGATGCTCTTTGGCTTCTCTGCTTCCTTCGAAGATTAGCTGCTGGGTGCACCTCTTGCAGGATCACTCTACCTACAAGTCTGATTGGACCATTTTCAATCCTGTAGCCGACCGGGCCGTTTGCCAGCCGCTCATAGCTTGCACCTGGTCGGTTGGTTCATTCCATGATCCAGGCACCAAACCCACAGGCCTCTCTACTGCCTGCAACTTGAGGTAGCCACAGCATTGGAGCTGGCCCTATGTTCCTCCCTGAAGCTGTGAATCAGGGCTGCAGGGCCAGCTGTTGCCTCTAGTACTGGAGCTTGTGTCTGTATGGGGCAACCTTACCTCTGCAGCCCCAGTGGGTCTGCGTGCCCTGGGGTGGTGTGTTAGAGGAACCACTGCCGTGTGCCATCACAGCTGGCCTCTACCTGCAGCCTGAGCCCCAGTGGAGCCACTGGTGGCCGGCAGTGAAACACCTGTCACCTGCTGCTGCATGTCCTGCCTGTAAGCAGCACTCTGGCCTTGCGCTGCAGCCCCAGGGAGGGGGAGTCTCCAGTTTCTATAACCTGTGTCCAAGAATCCACAGTTGTATGATGGTGGAGAGGATACCTTGCAAAATGGTAAAAACAACTCTGTTGGTAGGGAATTCAAACAGATTAGAAAATCATTTTTCATCAACGAGGTAAAGAGGATTCCTATGCTTGGACAATCACGTTACTCATCTTCACATCTTCATAGCTCATTAGGTTTACTTCAGGTGTCCTGGGAAGTCCATTTTGTGTAGCATTGTTTTCTTCAACACATGCGAGAACTGAGAGGTTTTTCCTGGTTCATTTGTTGTACCAAGGACAAATGTACTGTGTTGGAAAGGCTTATGAGTAGAATATATTTAGACCAGACCCAAATCATACTTGAGAAGACAATGGAGTCTAATTTATTAGATTAGAATTCCCCAGGGTTTGAAAAACAAAGCAAAAAGCCCAGTCAAAAAATGGGGAGAAGAGCTGAAAAGACACTTTTCCAAAGAGGAAATACAGATGGTCCATAGGCATGTGAAAAAATGTTCAGCATCGCTAATAATCAGGGAAATGCAAGTCAAAACCGCACTGAGATACCATCTTACACCAATAAGAATGACCCATGTTAAAAAAAAAAAAAAAGGCAAGTGCTGGTGTGGATGTAGAAAAAAGGAACACTCTTACCCTACTGGTGGGATTGAAACTGGTCTAGCTACAGTGGAAAGTATGGAAAGTACTATGGAGGACCCTCAAACTACTGAAAATGGAACTACCATTCCATCCGGCACTCCCACTTCTGGGAATCTACCCAAAGGATCCAAAAACACTAATATATAAGGACATCTGTACTCAGATGCTTACTGCAGCACTATTTGCAATAGCCAGAATATGGAGACAATCCAAATGCCAAAAAAAGTTGTACACAATGGAATATTACCCAGGAATTAAAAATGTCAAATTTGAGGCATGTGTGATAACATGGATAACCTAGAAGAAATCATGCTAGCAGAAATAAGTCAGAAAGAAAAAGGGAAATACGGAATGATCTCACCTTTATTCAGAAAATAGGGAAAACAAACAAAAGGACAAGTAAAATTTAGAGCTGTCAACAGCACTGAAGCATAGAGCAAGAGAGGGAAATGGGTTAAAACCGGGAGAGGGGAGCAGAAGAGATTAAGATAATAGTTCATGGGAAACAGGTGGTGAGAGAACCCTGGTAAATATAACAATGTCAAATATATATATGAGTAAATAAATTAGAAAATAAAAAAATAATTCTAAGGATTTGGACAGACCATATCGAAACAGTAAATAGTCAACTGGCTCAATAAATAAATATATATATAGAGATGTTTGATTTATTGGCTTCTATACACCGTCTTACTGGAACTCTTCAACCTCCAACACTAGATGGTTGCTGGTTCAATGCTGGGTCGGTTTGACTTGAGCAAGGGTTTAGGTACTTGGCAAACATTACTTTCTCCCTTTATTTCTGATTAACATGGCTCCAGGATCAACCAAAGTTAATGCAAATAGTGTAGTATTTGCTCATATAGAGACCAAAAGTACTTAAAATTAAGTGCAGGTAGAATTATTTGTTTAAGTATCAGGAAGATAGACTTTGGTCATTTCAGTTGCATGTGTTGGTTTTTATTTTGTTTTGGTAGAAATTGAGTGTTGGAGACTTTGCCTGGAAGTCAGCCGCCGGCTTTGACGTCTGACATTAACCGCAAAAGCAGTCCCCCTTTTCCTCCGGCAGAGTCAGGACCAAGTCCATGGCTGTGATCTCAGGGGAGGGCTCCAGTCCATGGCTGGGGTTTATAACTGGGAAGCCTGCCTTTTGAAAGGTGGGAAAAACAGAGCCAAAGTGACCCCACAGAACTTGAGCCTGGGGGAGATGTCAGATCCAAGACCCATCAAGGTTGGGGATGGCGCCCAACCTGAACTGGCATCCGTGGGCTTTGTCGGAGCCAGGTGTCAGAAATGGGTAAATATCAAATTGTATCTGATTAAAAACAGGAGGAAGCAGAGCTCCTCTTACCTACTGTAAGGAGCCAAAGTCAGCTGAATGGTGTTTAGGTCCAGATGATTCAAAAGCCACAGTCTCATGACCCAACCAAAGAAATATTTAAAACCAGTCTAAAATGTAACAGCATGTTTTTAAAAATACACTATCATGCACATTTATCTTTGGCTAAACATGAATTAGGTATTTTCTCCTAAAATAATAAAATATTCATTAATGTAGAAGAGTATAGGACAAATACCTTTCATGAAGAGATAAGTCACAGTCCTAATTTCTCACAGAAACCTGGCAACGATACTACATAAATAATGTTTGATTTGGTCCAAGACTCTTAGTTGAACTTATACTATCTATTACATGGGGGAAATAGTGAAATTATAGCAAGAAATAATGCTAAGGTAACCATCAGAATGATGTATCTGCAAATTGTTGATTATATTATTATTTAATCAATGAAATATTGATAAAAGAAGAGGAATAAGGACACACAGGTAGTTTCTCAGTAATGCATTAATGAAGAAATCAAAATCAACTAAGTAAGGAACATTTTGCTAGGAAGGCCAGTACTGTGCAAACATTTGTCAAAAGTGAGTACTAAACTTCTCTGTATGTTAATTACCATTCGATATAGAAAAGGACAGGGTCAAATCAACTAACCTATGAGACAGTTTCAATATTCAGTAGTTTGGGGAGAGAAATGTTCTGGCTCTCAGGAAACTTTCTAATGATTAGTTAACCCTAGCCACAAATGTAAAAACTTATCATAATCAAAATTAAATCAGTGATGAGTGACTCAGAGAATTTTGATTCATGTAGAATTTTAAATCTAAACGGAGCCTTTAAAAATCATCAACCCTCCTGTTTAAATACAAAACAACAACAAAACCTCCAGATTCAAAGTGTTTTAGAAAATCACCCAAAGAAAGTATGTGCATTTCACCAGATGGCAGGACTATAAGTTTAAAGCCAGTCTACCTTTCTTTTTTGTCAGAATGACTTCCTCTTCCTCCCCCTGCTAATTGTCTCCAGGGATCTGGTTTCAGCTATCTTTAGCTTTCTCTTTCTCTTGCAGTCTCATTGGCTTAATATTTTCTATGTCAATGTTTCTTCATTTAATAAATACTTTTAAAATTCCCACCATGTGCCCAGTGTTGTTTTACAGGTAGACATTATAGTACTGACCCAAACAGACCAAGAATATTCCCTTACAGTGCTTACTTTCTACCTAATGTTCATGTGCAAGGATAAGTGATTCCTGGGACAAGTGTCTCCTGTCCTGGACAAGAGTCTGGATTCTCACCTAGCCCAAACTTGGTGAACCCACCAAGTTCACCGTGGCTGTGATCTCATCTTCTCAAGTTATCTTCTCCTGCTTTACCTATGGGTTGAGATTATCTTCCGTTCTTACGCTGAGCCTCAGGACAATGAACTTCAGTTCTCTAAATTCTCACAAATTGACTTTTCCTTGTATTTTGTTCAGCATCTTGTTTCCTTCTTCCTTGGAATGTTCCTGTAGTTTTCTGTATCATTTCTCTAGTCCCTGCGGTTCCTGATTTTAATATTTCTTATCCCTCCTGCCATATTAATTTTTCTAACATACATGTCTTCTCTGAGAACTTTTAAGAGCATTGCTCCAAACTCCCTCTCAACAACTTTTCCACCTCTTCTACAGGTATTTGTGATTCTCCAGCCAAAATGGGCTGTTGACTGCTCCCCTGGCGGGACCCCAGTCCTTCGCCAGTCTTCACTTGTTTACCTGGCTACCTACCATGCTCACTGTCAAGACACTCCCTCCTTCCTCGTCAGCCTCTGCATATGCCTCACTTGCTGTCTTTTCTAAGACACATTTCTCAATGTTATTACCTTGACTCTTCCTTCCTTTGCACTTGTCTCTCTTTATTGCATTGTGGTTATTCCCTTGCTTTTTTTTTTTTTTTATTAAACTAACTCTATGGATTTTCATAAAATGACACATCCTTATTGAAAGAAATTAAAATATACAGAAGAATAATGAAAGTAAAAGTCATCTAAAACCTCATACTCAAAGATATCTTTTGGGGCATCCCTCCAGACCTCTTTGTGTATATACAAACATTTGTGAGGTATATATACATTTTTTTCATAAATGAGATCAAATTCTACCTGGATTTTATTTTCTGTTGGTAAAATCTAGTGCCCATTAATATTCTTCAATGGGAAATTGAAGTATGATTTCATAGTTGCTTCAGGGTTTTTTGTTTTCAGGGTTTAGGTTTTCTTGAATGTTGAATTCTTACAAAATTGTTGTGAATTCTTCTCTCCCTCCAGGAGGTGCAAGGAGGAGGTTATTAGGGTGTTTTCTGTCCCATGTACTTAACACGGCCCTATAAAATACAAATGAGCAATCTGTCACGGACCTTGACAGGAACTGTTTGTGACACACCACCCCATGTGGCATAAGACCTGGAAAAATGTTTGCAGATCTTGAAAAGAGGTTGGAGGAACTGACCTAAGATCTACAGTAAAATTGTAATATTATTATTGTTATTATTATTATTATTATTGCTTTGAACAGAATTGAGCCTCCATTGCCTGCAAGAAAGCCATTCATTGTTCCTTGTTACATAATCTGCAGAGAGCTTATTCACTTAGAAAGCAGCACATTCATAGTAGTTTCTATCTTACAAGTTGCTAAAAGCAGAATCTGTTCCTGCTCTCTGAGGCATTCTTCGCAGCACAGACCTCATGCTATCGCTAATTAGCCGGAGCATTCGCAGCCAAAAACCCCAGTGCTTGTGCTTGACAAGTCTTGTTTTTTCCACGAAAAGGATGGACCTGCCTCTCTATCTTGGGGCACCTCTATATGACAGGCAAAAGCAGGATGGTGGTGAGTTCTCAGAACTGCCAGTGCCTTGAAACATGCCTCTAGGTGACTTGCTGTTTGCCACCTCCCTTTCTCTGTGAAGCAGGATCCCCATCAGACTGTGTCTTTGTACTCTAACAAAATACCTAACCACCATGAGTCAATTCACTTCCGCATTGTCTCCAGCCTTGTCCCTATCCATCCCCCATTTTTGGCTTCAGAAGCCAGTCTACCATTCATCCCCTAGCCAACTTCCAGCCACTTGTGTTAATGCTGTATGCCATTAGCAGCCTATGCTACTTCATTGGGGGGGTAACGGGGGGGGGGGGAGAGGGGAGAGTTGGTGGGAGGGAGTAAAAAGAAAAAACTATGAGGTTGTTTGCCTGTCACTGTGAAGTGAAGCTTGACGGGAACATCCCTCCCCACCGTCCCTCCTGCTGCGCGCTTGTGATCTTCTGTGCGCATGCGCTCATGGTTGCTTGTGTTTCATGGCTCTGCCATTTGCTCAGTGGGGGGACGTTTTCTTAGCCGAGCAGTGCACTGCTCTGCCTGAGGGATTGAGAACATATTGCTTGGCAGGTGGGCCTGCTCAGACGCACTGACTGTTGTTTCAGCACTGACAGGGAACATACATCATGCAGGCCCATTATGCCAGCATAAATCCATGGTAACCTGTTCAGAGGGCTGCAACCAGCAAACAAAGTGTTTGGGTCTTAATAGGTGATATTTTTGAAACATATAATTGGGATCTGAGAAGTAATTCTGGATGACAGGCCACTCCTTCTGCCATCTTAACAGAAGCTGGGGCCTACAGCAGAATACCACTGCTGTCATACCACACAAAGATGATTGCCATCCTAGCTTGGCTCCAGGCAGCTGTGTGCCATGCCGATTGTGCCAAGAGACAGTCTGTGCAGGGAAACAACATTCAGTGTTGAGATCTTGCCTTTCTGCCTTAGTGCTCAATACTACTGGCAAAAAAATGCTCCTGGGGATGTCAGTGGAGAATGTCAGAGCTTCTCTCCTTAGCCTATTAATATGAGCTTGAAAGGGAATGTGAGTTTGCTCTGGTATTGGGGAGTAGACAGACAAGCCTCTGAGCAGAGGTCCCTGATCTTTCTCATAAAGATAAGCCATTTTTTCATTTCACCTCTAGACGCCAGGAGGAGAATAAGATAGCAATGAAGTCCCTAAGCAGAGTGTGGAGAGTCTGGGTTTCAGAGCTTGGCTGCTTTCCCACAGCAGGGTGGACGTGTGGCTGCCAGCCTCTGGGAGATAGGGCAGGTAAAGGTTGGCACAGCATCTGGGAGACAAGGCAGGTAAAGATTGGCACAGCCCTAGTTTCAGGGAACGTTTTCTTGAGTTGCAGAACGTTGGCTGATGAAATTATACAGATTGTCATGCAATTTGTCTTCTTTTGGAGTCATGGTTACTTTCTGTGTGATGTCCAGTCTGCGTTCCTGAATTCCCACACTCTGGACACAGGAATAACCTAACAATACTTCATCATTCATTGCTTTCTATTTCCCCACTATGCTGAAAAGACTCCTCTTCTAAATGTTGTGAGAATAGGCACCATGCTTCATTTATATTTAACTGACTCCTGGTCTACCACATCTGGTAGATGTGGAAAGAACAAAGAAAGGAAGATGCTGGGTTTGTCAAGAGAAAAGCCATTCATAGTTCATGTGGAGCTGGTAGCTTGTCTTTTACCATTTTCATTTCCAAGAATGCATAACTTTGGTGTTTTAGTATGACCTAACTATTAAAATACAAAAGAGTGGCAACATTATGTTATTTCATTGTCATTCTGATAGACACTGAACTAGTATTAGTGGTGTCCAATCTGCAAGCCACAGCACCTGAATTCTCTCTTACGACTACAAATTACTTTGGTAAAGCAAACTACAAACTGCCCTTTTGAGACCAAAGGAATTCTAGATTGGAAGGAGCAAAGGGGAGACTACTCGGAATATAAGCAGCAACTATCAGTATTTAGTGAAGTAGTGTTTCTGATAGCCTGGCATGGCATAGCCATTGAGAGAGAAATAGGCCTTGTCATACTTCAGTATTGGCCCAGGCACCATTTTGCCAGTTTTGCTATTTACTTATTCTTTTTTTTTTTTTCTTTTGAGACTAGGTCTTGCTATTTTTGCCCGTGGAACTGCAGGCTTTCATTGCCCAGGGTACCACAGACTCAAGCAATCCCAGCCTCAGCTTCCCAGGTAGCTGGGATTACAGGTGCGCACCACCACACCCAGCTATTTTTTTGGAACTAGGTCTCACTACGGGCCCCAGGCCGCATTCAAACTGTGATCCTTAGCCCCAGCTGCTTCATAGGCTGAAGCTTACAGGCATGAGCCACGTGCCCGGCCCCTATTTGCTTATTCTTGAACTCAACAGTCTGGTTGCTCATGACCCAGCAGTTTGCAAACTTGGAAAATTTCATGAAAACATGGGCTTTGGTATTCTGTCCCCTGATATTCTAAATTATGAGGCCTATAGTTCAGTCTGAGCATTTGTACTTTTGAAATATTCCCCAAGTGGTTTAGATTCAATCAGTATGTGGACTTTGATTTGGCAGGCACTTAGCACACAGTACTGAAAATCTCGATATTCCCTTAGGTCTTTTTGCTGCCCTGAGTAAATACTAAGTCTTCTACTGTGTCATTCCTGGAGCATCTTTCTTAAAAAGTCGTGTTACCAAAAAAAAAAAAAAAAAGTCATATTGTCTTAGATGGATACTCGGAAGAGCCTTGAAACCTCCTTTAAAGACATACAGCCAAGAGCTTTTACATATTCAAGGGAAATATAACTTAGTACTTTTCCATTGTCTATCATCAACTCTGCTTCTGAAAAATCTCTCTTTTTTTTTGTTTCAGGTACAATTTCATTATGGTGTGAATCTAATGCATTTCACACTTTTAATGTATATAATTGAGATATTTTAGTATACTCTCAACCATTTAGTATACTTGCAACTATTACCAACCACTATCTAATTTCAGAACATTTTTTCTGACTACCACATCAAGAATACTTGTTCCACCTCCAGCCCCTGGCAGCCACAAATGTACTTTCTATCTCTATGGATTAGCTTATTCTGAAATATTCTGGGATTACTGGGTGTGACTAGTTATCTTTATAAATACATCCAAGAAAATCTTTCTAAAGCTCTAGTGAGAGTCTTACATATTTTATGGTCAAAAAGATTTCATTTACATATAGGTTTTACTTATATCACCTTTGTAATAATATTAACTCACTTCATCTTTATAACATTAACTCACTTGACCTTTATATTCTTGGCCTCTCGTATTTTGCTAACCCTCAAATTCTTTATAGATTCAAATATTATCAAGTTTTCTGCAGTTTTATCTGCAGGGTGTATGAGCTATGTTCTTATGCTCAAAACTCAGATTTACCCAGGATTTTCCCCCTGATTTCTTCTCCTCATTCATCTAAATAATGAGGTGTCCTCCACCCCTTTTCTCTGAAGTGAGCATCTCCATGTGTGCCCTCTATTTCATTTCCTCTCTCTTCCACCAGAACCTGGCCTTTGATTGTCATCATTTTCTTTCAACCTACGTACAAAAATACTCAGAATTCACACTTTTGAAAAGTTGTTTCAATCCTGCTGCCCCCTCAAGCTGCCATTCTATTTTTCTCGTTCCCTTCACTGTCAAACCTTTTGAAAGCACAGTTTGCTCTCACTGCTGGTGGTGCTTTTCCACCCACTTCCACCTAACTTCTTACACTTATGATTCTACCTTTATGACTTTAATCACTTTTTTTCCCTCATGGTCTATGGCACCATCTTTTTTTCCAGGTTGGCTCACTTTCTGTCATCGCCATGACCTATAGGGCATACAGAAACCTATTGCCTACCCACCATCTGAGACACACTTTTCCTTTGGCTTCTGTGATACTCCGTGTTCTCTTACCTTTGGCTCCAAAGCTCAATTTTTTACTAAATATGGATGCCTCCTCTTTTATCTGTCTCTTTATTTCTCACTTCCCAGTCTCATAACACCATCTGGTGCCTAACTGTGGATAACTTCCAAAGCTATCTTCACCACTCCGATGTCCAGCCAGCTTCTTAGACTCATTGCTCAAAACAGAACTCACACCCTGGCAGGCATCCTGTCTTCCCTAATTCTGGCCGTAGGGTAACCAAGGGTTGAAAATTGGACTTCCATTATTCTTTTGGTTTCTTGTTTGCCATAGATATCAGTCAGCAGGCATGTAATAGCCCCTTTGTTCTATCTAAGCTATATTTCTTCATCTATTGTCCTACTCCTCAATGCTGTTGTCTAAGTCCAGGCATTCATTGTCTCTTACCTGGACCATGACCAGACCACATTTTATTTCTGCTCCATTTCGTCTTCTGCATCACTGCCAGATATCAGTCCTCCAACATAGATCTGATTATATCATTTCCTTAGGCAGCAATCTCTAAAATTCTTCTTAGCCTCGTGAACATTCTATATTCCTTAGCTTTACTGTAAGACTTTCTACAGCTTAAACCCTCTAGTCTACCTTATTTTACAGTCTTTTTGATTTCTGTCTTCTACCCTCAGCAAACCACCATCATTCTTTCTTTGACCTCCACAAGTTGTCACTTCCAGACTTTTGCTTATCTTTTTTCTTTTATCTAAAATGAAGGTTCTTTGGTTTAGCCTTTAGTTCTGCCAACATGATCTCATGTATTGTCTCATCTTTCAAATCCTTTCTCTTTCACAAAAATCTTGGAATAAGATCTCTTTATTTCATTTCCAGAATTGTGTGTGTATGTATATGTACAAGGGGGTAGGCAAGAAATTTCTGCACTTTGCATTGTATTTCAATTATTTATGTGCTTGTCTTATCCTGTTTCCCAAAGGTAGTAACCTTGAATTTACAGTGCTATAGTTCCATTAGCAGTTGATAGAGTATCTTAACTAAAGTGTATTATGATTAAATAGTTTTTTGGATAAATATAGTTTTAACCATTGTAAAATATAGAAGATGTAAAAACTAAACTTGTGATAGGCTTTATGTCTGTGTCAAAAGAGTTCTCAGTGGATTCTGAACTAATATTATTTTTAATCAATACAAGTACAAGACTTAAGGAAATTTGAGGGCATTATATGAAACTTATATCACCCTCATTGTAATGCCTGGTATTTGTATGTTATTTTATAATATTTCAAAGTACTCTCATATTTTATTTGACCCTCTGTATAGCTATGTAGTTTTAAATAGAGTTAGCTATTCTCATATCTGAGTTCATAAATGAGGGGTATTTGGTCGGTGGAGTTCTAATGGCTTACCCAATGTTAGGTTATTGGATAATGACTGAGCCTAGATGAAGGGATATATGGGCTGTTTTTAAATATGTGGAAAATAATTAAATATTATATTTTATTCTTTTAAGAATGGAAAAATCACAATCATTTTGAAATCAAAGAAATATTTCTTTATCAGATCCATTCCAAAGTGGAGTTAACTCCCTCTCTTGCTCAAGTGAGCTCAGACCGCAGCCTTCCCTGCTAGATGAAAGACATTTTGTTAAAAAGAGCCCTGAAAAGGTGTCCTTCTAGTTCTGCAGTTCTGTAATTCCTCTTTTAGATGAGTGAGGTCCTACTCCATTTCACAGTCTGAGTTATGATTTCTGTCTGCTATGAAAACAGATTAAGCAAATGGAACTCAGGTGTGGGTTAACACACTGTCCATGTTTTAACTTTGTCACAAAATGGGTACCTTCCCATTATCTTCGCCCCTCTGTGATTGTTAGTGCTTCACCTGGTGGGGATATAAAACAACATAACATATACTGTCACCCAACTTTTTAGTATCTGGTGTTGACAGTCCAGAAAAAAATGAACTTTGCAGAATATCTCCTAGTGCCATCATTGCATGTAGCCAGCCCCAGTTTCCAAAGCCTGTCTGGTGTGCTGGACATGGTGGGCTAGTCCGACATTCTTTCAGAATGGCATATTCTGTTGGAAGGAGGTAGGTGACTCTAATGGACTCCAAACTTTTCCTGTAGTGGGGAGTTGCCTAAAAAGGCAATTGCTGCAAAACAGCCAAATGGAAATCATGATATTTCACTGAACTCAAGACCAAATCTGCCTTTTTTTCTTTATAGAAACATTTTGTGTGCCATGTGCCGTGGGAGCCAAAAAGAAATCATTCTTTGGCAGCCTGTTCCACTCTGCTAAGCTCAGATACTGTAAATACCCTCCTCTTCTCTCATAACATTAAATTTTTCATGAATTCATCAGAAAGGAGCCACTTTGTAGGTTTGGCTGGTACCAGTGAAAGACTTCATTTTCTATTTCACAGTAACTTTTCACTGCAAAAAATTATGGGTACAATGTTGAAAGACTGGAATTATTCATCAAGTCTTCACTGCCTGCAAATGAAGGGAATTTTTTTCTGAAATCTATCTGGGAGAATGCAAACACGGACATGCATATTTTAGATGGTGTTGCATCTCAATCACAGCCACCTAATCTTTCTCAAGGGAATTAGGGGTAAAAAAGTACATGTGCTTTCTCATTGATTTATAGATTTTTTCAAGAGTCCATACCAGCTCATCGATTTCCCTCTCACTGTCCAATGTTCCTGAAACTTGCCAGTGTCTAGGCAATGGAATTTTAGTTGAAATATGCATTGATGATGATGATGATGATGATGATGATGATGTTGATGATGATGACTAGCGACTTTGTATCTAGATGTATATGGTATGCTTTAAGAGGCAGCATAATAAAGTGCAGTGGTTCTTCAGAATTTTCTAGGTGATTGACTAGGCCCTATACCAACAGTTAGTAATTCAGTAGATCTGGTTTGGAGCCTAAGAATGTTCCTGTTTTTTAAAAAAGCTTCCAGTTAGTGCTGATTCTGATGGTCTTAGGACTACACTTTGAGAAACACTGATGTAGTAAAATGAATAGAATGTCGATTTGGAAGTCAGAAAACTATGTTTCTGGTAGTGAGTCAACTCTCTGCCTTACATGGTAGAGGGTAAATGAGTTTTCAGGGTTTTTACTTTTCCACCATTGGCCTCTATGATGAGCACCTGTGGTGTTGTGCCCTCCCCATGATTGTACATACCTGGTCCAGTGGGTGTGGGCATGTGTGAGTGGGCTCACTTGGGCCTAGGGGGAGAGGATAAAAGGGTGGCATTATCCTGAAGGGTGAGAGCAATTGGAGAATGGAAAATGTACAAAAGATGCTAGAGGAAAAGCATGAAGATGGCTGGGGGGTGGGGCAGGACTTGCTTGCCTCCCAGCACCCGTCTATCCATGCCTACCTCCTTGCCTGCCAGCATTCCTGCCTGGTGTGCCTGTGTAACTGCTAGAAACTGGTAAAGAACCTACCTGGAATGGCCTGGTTGCACTACACATGAGTTTGTAGATAATATCCAGGGATACAATTTACTCAACTATTAAAAAACTGACTCCTGTTCTAGGTAAGAATCTACCAGAAGACATTCATGTACTTCTGTAGGGTCTTAAAGCATCATGGTTGTGAGAAGAGTTGATGAAAAGTAAGCTGGAGAAGTTTTAAGATGCAGACAGTCTCTCACACAGGCACATGAACATAGAGGCCAAAATTCTGCTGTCATGCTAAGAAGAGTAATGAGATAGAAAAGTTTTTGGTAATACCTCTGTTATGTCTCTGCAAAAATTCAAATGCCCTGCTTTATGCATTCCCTGTATGTTATATTCAGGTTAAGTTAGAATAGGAGGTCTCAAACTTTCCTGTGATTCGGAATTCTTTGGACACTTAGACAAAGGCCAGTCCTGTTCAATTTTGAGGCTCCTGGACTTTGAGGCTATTATATCCTGGAGTTTGAGAAATGGGGCATCCATGCTGATGACCCTAAAACCATTTTGTGACAACTTAAACAACTAGACGAGTCATCGTCTAGGATGTGATTCCTGGCCTTGCCTGCACATTGGTATCACCTGAGAAGCTTAAATCTCACAAGCATCAGCCAATTGAATCAGCATCTTTGGGGGTGGAGTCTGAGCATCAATACCATCTTAAAAGCTCCCGGGAGTATCCATTTGCTGCCAAGGCTGAGAGCCCTGACTAGAAAGAGTCCTCTTCCATTACATCAGCAAGCATATTGTGTTTGTTTGCTTACCTCTTGCCCACACCATACTGTGAGACTACTGAGGGCAGCACTGCATGCCCAGAAACTAGCCCCATGGCTTACCCTGGTTTAGAAGCCCCAAGCCTGCTGGTTATAATTTGGAATGAATCACTCTATTATAACCAAGTAAAGTGCAGACAAAGCTCAGATCTAAAAGCCCCTCACATCTAAATATTTGATGTAAACATAGCCCTTTGTTGAGTTCAGGCTCTCACAGTGAGGAAGCATTTCTTGCAGAATCACCTTTACAAAGCAAGTTGTAGAGCTGTAATCAATCCCAACTGTAATTTATCCTTCCAGGTGAGTTTGGGTGTCAGGGAAACACTTGCTTTACAGAACTCTGAGAATCACAAAGGAAATATATGACAACATGCTGAATACATGTTGTGTGTCAGATAGTCTCATATGTGCTGTTCAATCTTTATTTTTTTCTGTTTTTTTTTTAATTTACTTATTTATTTTCTTACATTATTGTCAATTTTGGACAATATTTGATTTCTTCCCTCAGGTGTAGTCTCCGTAGCTCTTCCTCTACCATAGCACCCACGATCTGTCTTCACTGGTCCTTATGCCCTCCCCTCCCCTGCTCTGACTCCTCTTCCTCCTCCTCCTATGCTGGATGCCTCAGATCTGTGGTCAGCTTGCAAGTCTTGTCTTCCTGATGCTTTATTGGGTTTCTCTATATTCCACATGTAAGTGAAACTGCCCAGTATTTTTCTCTTTCTGATTTTCTTTCTGATTTTGTTTGGCATAATCTCTTCCAGTTCCATCTATGTTGACACAAATTATATGAGTTTATGTTTTTTGAATTCCATACTTAGCTAGTATTCCGTTGTGTTTCTTCTTCTTGATCCATTCGTTTGGGACCATTTGTGCTGTTTCCATATCTTGGCTATTGTAAATAGTGTTGCAATAAACATAGGAGTACAGGTTTCCTTTTGAATTAATGTTTTTGAACTCTTTGGGTCAATTCCTAGAAGTACTCACTCAGTCCTCACAACAAAGTTGTATTTTCGATGAGGGTACAAATGACAGAATCACACTGACCAAGGTAGGAAGCCTGAGGAAATTTGTTTGATTTCAGAGCCAAAGTTCCTTTTTTTCATTTTCTTTTGACACCACTGGACTGTTCTCCAGTCTCTCTTGCTCCCTCCTTCACTTTCTCCTGAAGGCACATCACTGGGTATCTCCTCCCTCCTGGCCATGCCAGACTCCACAGAAAGCTTCCTGGCTGCTTTGGTGAAACTTCCTTTGGAAAATTTTCACTAACCCTTGACTTGATTATGTGTCTTCATCACTGGACATATACCCTTTTAGAGCCTATATTTACCAGGACATAAAGCATATCCCCATGACTATACAAGTGTCCATTTACTTGATTCTTCCTCCCCATAAAGGTTCCTGGAGAGCAAGAAGTCTTTCTCATCTTAGCCTCCTATACTGCCTTGCCCATAGAAGACACTCAGTGAGCTTTTAAAAAAAAAAAGAACAAGTGACAGAAGAAGTTCATCCATGAGCAAATATCTCCTGAAACACTTCAGCATGTGTGCATGTGTTGTGCTTCAGAATATTTTAGAAACATTTTCCAGATTTAATTGAGGCTTCTGGGAAGCCTTGCTGTGTTCTTCTTTGCAAAAAATAGAAGGTCGTTACCAGGAAGTCTCAGTATACCATATTTATCTGGTGAGTTTTGAAAATACTGAGTAATGGGACTAATGACTCAACGTAGTATTTTCCAAACTGTGAGGTAATCTTTGGACTTTGCAAGATTATTATATTAAGTGTACTTTTTAGTCTGTCAGTAAAAAATAAAAAGCCTGTATTTTCACATTAGAATTCAAAGAACATCTGCTGCGTATTGTAAATAACATATTTTGAAAACCAACTGATGCATACTCAGCCTGCCTCCGCCTGCTAACTATAGCAGGTCCTTAAGATAAGATTCAGTTTGCCTTTGGTACAACTCTTACAGTGACATCCCACCATCTCCCATAAATCTTCACAAGTCATTTGCCCCCAAAACACATGCAGTCATTTGAGCTTTTCAGTTCCCTGTCTTCTAGTAGGATTAATAAGAGAGTATTCCTGGATGACTTAGGGCCATGGAAAAATGTGTCTTTCAAGGAGTTAAGCTTAGAGAGGTTTTCCACAGGGGCTCTTCCTTAACCCCAAGGAGGAGACCTCAGACATCTACCAGTTGCCTGAGGCAAATGGCCACTGGTGACATGAAGGGCTATATGATTTGCTAAGGGACCTAAGTCCCTGTAGAGTGGTGGGCCCAAAGAAGAGAACTCAGGGGCTCCTTTGGGCTTGTTTGCAGCCCCATTTCATGTCCTCCAGCCGAAATCACACCTTTTCATGGGACTGAAAAACTCAGTCAGCTTTTTCCCCCCACACTCTTTCTCAGTTTGTCTTGTTAGCACTCTTTCTTAGCAAGTAAGCACCATATGTCTTCTTTGAGAACTTGCTTCAGGAGATTCCCAGTGCATGTGTGCTGGTTGGGAAGAAAGGAAAAGAGTGTTGGATTAACCATCGAGCCAAGTTTTGAAAAACGCCCTTCGTGTCCATCTGCCCCACAGGCTGGTTAGTTCTGAAGTTGAACACAGTATTTCACTGGAACTTTTTAGGGTCACAATGATAGCCTGGCTGAAAACCAGCTTTATGAGCCAAAAAGAGAGGCAGTGGGTCCTCCTTCCAGTGGCCCCTTGTTATCCAGGATACGTTATGTATCAAGAGCACCTCTTCATTGACTTGTTCTCTGTCCTCATAGTAAGGTAGCACCACAGGGATTATAAAAGAGGGGCTTTGTATGCTACTCTTTTGCTTCCTTGCTCCTAACACTAGTGCCAAAGCATACAATTAACATGTTATGCTTTTGAAATTAATTTGGTTTTCATAGCATGAAGACCCCTTTCCCCCACTTCTAACCTTAAATACCTGTCTCCTTTTACGGCTAGCTTGTTGAACATACAATTTGTCTTTTTTCTTCTTCAATGTCCTTCTGTTTCCTTGTGCTCAGATTGTCTTTCATCAAAAGCAGAGGGTGAGCCTTTGACACTTCATGGCAAGCAACAGCTTGAAGCATTTTCTCATTCACTTTGACGTTTCTTCAGCAAAGAAAAAACAAGGGTTGAGAACCTGTGCTATTCAATTAGGTCTCCACAAGACCTACCTTTTTTAAAGCTTCTTCATAAATAGCCTTGTTGCTTGTTATTGCTTGATACCTGTCTCCCTGGAGGTTTACCAGTTGTTTTGAAAAGGATGGCTATTTTCTGTTCCCTTTAGAATTCACCTTACTTAGGCATGTGTGGGCACATGTGTGTATGTTTGTTTTTATGGTATCAATTAATAATGAAAAAAATCAGATCAAGTCTCTTCATTGCTTTTCCCTATAGAGTCAGTGTTAATAATAGTTACCAATCCTTATTTTAAGTTTCCTGTGCACCAGAGTCTATGCATGGGTTCCCGGCATTTTTCAGAAGGATTTTGAAACTGTCTCTATTTCATGGGTGTGTGAGAGGATATATATACATTGCTGGAATTAAAATGTGAACCCCAAAATACAGAATTGTGTGTCCAGGTTACTCACAAACAAATTAAACTGTCTGGGGCTCATATACTGTCGTTCACTCATTTCAGTTTTGTTGACTGTATTCCTACGTGTTCCTTTTTTTTAATCTTTGGAAGAACCTCAGCACAATTGAGGTGAGTAGAGACTATCTATTCTTATAAAGCTCTAACACACACACCCTAGCTAGACTGTGGCCCATTATAGCAGTGATCATCAGTGGCATAGAGAAGATTGGTAAGTGTGGTAGGGAAGGGAAGAAGGGATGACAGAGAACATTGAAAGAAAGTGGGAACTGAAGGCAGATGGATTCCAGGTGATTATCATTAGATAGTCCCTGTTATCAAACCAGAGTGTCCTCCTAGTTATAAAAGCCACCAGTGGTTGAATATATGTACTACTTGTCAGCACTAACTGGACACCCTATGTGCACTTTAAATTAAACATCCCCCAGAACTCAGTAAGATGGGTGTTATTATTTCATTTTACAGAGAAGAAAATTAGGTTCAGAGAGGTTTTCTTGGATTAAATTTGCTCATGTTTCAAATTTTTTGAAAAAACTGAGCTTTTACTCCAACTTAATCTGTTTTCAAAGTCTGTGCTCCATCCTTCCCTTCTTGCTAGCTTCTCAGCCTACTCAGAAACACAGTCATCATTAATGAGTCATCTATTGATAAAGAACTAATGGATCTTATGTTCTGGACCAGAGTTTGCGATTGAGATAAGTATGTATAGATTTATACTCCTATCCTCATAGATGACTTTTATCTTTTCAAGTGGTCCTGACAGCCAGCTGCCATGTCCTTAGCATAGGTGAAATTTTAATTGACAACTTTCCTTCATTGAGGATTGTTTCCAGAATTACCAGTACTTAGTAACTTTGCAGATGAACAAAGATTAGTTTCAAAGCCCCTTCAGAGAACCTAGCTCTGCCCTCCAACTAGTTGTATGGGCCTGGGAGCCCTACTTAATGTTTTCAGCCTCAGCTTTTTAATTTTCCCATCATATTAGATAATTCCAGGTTGAATTTCAGCTCTTATGAAAACTGTTTTTACCCATTTATTTTACACATACAGGAGAGAACACTGTTTAAAACGCTGAAGTTTTTGTTGTTGTTGTTTCGTTTTTTACAGATATGTATTTTTACATGGTTGTGTAACTCAAGGTTCTCCCACCACCATGTCACCTATGAACTGTCATCTTGATTAAGATGAGCCCAAGAAATTCATGTGTTCATCCCTCCCCCAGTTTCATCCTCCCTCCTTGCATTCCTTCATGCTTTAGTTCTGCTGTCAGTTTGCTAGTTTTAATTTTTTTCTTGTCCCTTTGTTTGTTTTTCCTATATCCCACATATAGGTGAGACCATCTGGTATTTTTCTTTTTGGCTTATTTCCACTAACTTCACTCATGTTGCCACAAATGACATAAGTTCATCTTTTGATTGCTGAATAATATTCCATTGTATAAATATACCACCATTTTTTGAATCATTCATCTGTTTTGGGATATCTGTGTTGTTTCCATATATAAATATATAATATATATATATATATATTCCATATATAAATAGTGCTGCAATAAACCCAGGAGTGCAGGTGCCCTTTTAGATTGGTATCCCTTAGCTAGAGTCCCAGAAGTGAACATGCTAAATCAAATGGTAGTTCCATTCTCAGTAACTTGAAGGTCCTCCACACAACTTTGCAGATTGGCTGGATCAGTTTGCAGTCCCACTAGCAGTGTAAAAACACTAGGTTATATAATCAGCTATTTGAGAAAGTCATTGACAGGAAGAAGTCGTAAAGAAGGAAGATTGCTATTAACATTAATTTTTAATAGCTTTATTGTGGTATAATTTATACATACTAATCTGCAGGTATTTAATGTGTACAATTTGGTAAGGCTTGATATAAGTATTCACCCATGACACCATTGCTGCAGCCAAGATAGTGAACATATCCATCACCTCAAAGTTTTCTTACCATTTTTGGTTCCTTCCTTCTGCCCCTCTGCCCCTCCTCCCACCAAAAGCAATCACCGGTATGATTTCTTTCAATACAGATCATTTTACATGTTCAGAGTATTATAGGACTGTAACCATAGAGCATGTTTTCTTTTTCAATTATAGGACTGTAGCCATAGAGCATGTTTTCAATCTACCAAGTAATTTTGAGATTTGTTCATGCTTTTGCATGTACCAACCCATGAATAAAGTATTTTCCCATTTTATTTAGGTCTTTAATTTCTCTTAGTATTATTTCATAATTTTCAATGCATAAGTCTTCCACATCTTTACTCAGGATTACCTCTAGATAGTTCATATTTTCATGCTATGAAAATGAGAATTTTAAAACTTCAATACAATTCAAATGACTGATTGTTATAATTGATTAGTGTGACTGACATATTGACGTTCAGTTATATATTGCACATGTATTGTATTTTGTGCAGTTATGCTAAATTCACTTACTAGATCTAGTAGTTGTTTTAGATTCAATTTTATTTTTATAGTTAGTTATTATGCTTGCAAATTAAGACAATTAATGTTGTCTGTTATTGCCAGTTGTGGAGCATCAGGCCTGTTCCTGATGCCCATTGTCATGCAGGCATCACATTCACCAATCTGCGTAGGTTCTTTACTAGTTCTAGCAGTTATACAGACCCACCAGGCAGGGCAAGGCAGAGCAGGGAATGGCCACCGCTGGAGGGATTAAAGGGCCTGGGACTGAGAGGTAGGCCAGTCCCTCAGCCCCCAAGGACTCTTCATGCTTTCTTTGGGCTCTTTTTCACTGATGTTCTCTCTTGCTCTTTGAGCTCTGTCTTGCTTCCTGTTCCAGTGCTTTCTGCTCCCTTTATCCTCTGTCCTAGATCCACGTATGCACATTTACACATGCGCACACCCACTGTGTTGCACAAATCATGGGAAGATGCAATACCCCCAATGCTAGGTATACAGGTTAATAAAGGAAAAAGCCTGACCAAGTCATTTACCGTACATTTTCCAACTTGGATGTCTTTTTTTTTTTTTCCTATTTCTTGTTGATTGCACTGTTTGAACCTCTAAAAACTAAATATAAGTGGTGAGAGTGAACATTCCTGTCTTGTTTCTGATCTTAGGGTGAAAAAAACCTACAAAATTTAGCCATACATATGATGTTAGCCTTAGGTATTTCATAACTGACCAGTTTGGCTTCTTAGTTAATTAATATGGTAAACTACATAGATTTTCAATATTATGCCATCTATGTACATGGCCAAGTCTTTTTATTTGTGTGTTACCTTATTTGACTTCTGTATCATCCTTCCCGAGCAAATCATGCCCCTAATGCACTTTCTGTAGTCTCAGCTTCAGTGTAAATAGTTGGAGATCTTAGATATCTGTGAAGTTTTCTTTTATACTTGTCTTACCCACTCCTAAGTTTTTTTTTTTTTTGAGACAATAATTTTTTAAATGTTTATTTAATCTCAAACTTTTACACTCTTAAGTTAATAGCAGGTTGTCTTTAAGTCACCTGCCTGTAATGAGTGTTTCTGAAAACATTCTTCTTGGGTTTTAGAGAAGTAACAATTCTCTTTCCGTACCTTATTTCATCAGCGTACATAATAGTTAATTAAACTTTATAATTGCAATACCCAGCACAACTGGTGTAAACAGATTTAGGGTCGATTACAGTTAAGTGCTGATAAGCATTCGGCTCAGCGGATGATTTCTGAAGTATGTGGGCCAACTAGAGACTAGCCAATCAGTCGCTAGTTTATCATCTCGTGGTTCATTCAGTAAGCTGCATAAAGGGCATATAATAGAAAGTATTGGTTACTCCAGAAGATAAAGGAAACAGAAGTTGACTAAAAGATCTTCTAGAATTCTCTTTTATGTTTATAAGCAGTACTCCTAACCTTCAGCATCCAGGGGGCAAAAAAAATGTGCTTTTGGTCACAAGACCTACACTAATTGTGAACTGTTACAGTTTAAAAGCTATAACAACAGGCAAATTCTTGCATCAGCTTTAACTGATAATAACAAATATGATGAAATTGAAAGAACCCTGCAGTTGACTCAGTTGGGCCTGGATTTGAACATCACTACAACACTCTGTAGTGTTGAGCATCCTTGGGTAAATTAGTATTTCAGAGGATCATCTTGAGAAATAAATGAGTAAGGATGTATGTGTAAGACAGAGTGTAGGTATCCCTTGATAGTGTCTTGGATTCCATTCCAAGATTTTACAATATCCAGCTCTCATCCTGCTGCCCAGAAGTTCCCCATTTCCAGCCTGAAACAGTGTTTAATAGACATGAAGAAAACAGGCTATCTACCACCTAGGAGACAGGCTGAATGCATTAGGAGGCAAGAAATTGCAAAGCCTGCTCGGAAAGATGGGAGCTCTCAGGATTTGGCACAAGGTTCATGTTAGGTCGAGTAGAAGGAGACCTTGAGAAGTAGTCTGGTACATAACCATGCCAAGCCTTGAAGGCTAAAGAGAGAGGTTAGGCAGTGATGCCGTTGGAACTTAATGTGGAGGGAGCCTCGTGGTGAGACTGTGCCAGATCCTCAAACTCTGACTGCATCAGAATCACCTGGGAGCTTGTTAAAAAATACATATACCTTGAGCCCCACCCAGACCTGCTCAATCCTAATCTATAGGTTGGGGTCACGGCATCTGTATTTTTAACAAGCTCCCCAGGTGATTCTAATGCACACCAAAGTTTAGAAACCACTGCTTTAGAAGGTTAATCTGGCAGCAGTGTACAAGATGGATTGGAGCTGAGAGAGCCTGGAGGTTCAGAGACCTGCTCGCAAGCGATTGCAACAACAATCCCAGCAGGAGATAATGAGGTTGGGGGCTGTGGGAATGGAAAGGAAGAATCAGATATGGGAGGTATTTTTGAGAGGCAGTCAGCAAGGACTGGTAACCAATTTGATGAAGAATGTGAAAGAAAAATGGGACTTAGCAAATAATGCCAAGGTTTAGAGAGCCAGCTCTCTGAGGTGTGGGGGAATACTCTGGGGGGCCCTATTCAGATCATACACACCTGCTCCCTTTCCATCCTCACCTTCCACACCTTTCCCACAAGCACCCTAAGGCTCAGACAGGAAGGGGAAAAATTGGTACCTCCTGGGGGAGCATGCATATGTAGCTGGTGGGTAAAGTTTCAGCTGGTGATTCCAGTGTTGGAGTCTGTGACACTCCATGCCCCAAGGGAGGAGCCATGCGCTCAGGAGGAAGGAGGAGCAGAGGTTGAATTGCCTATAGCATGATGTGGGGGTACCTCTGAGGTCTATAGGACCATAGTTTGCAGCTGGGGAGCAGAGCTAGGCTAGAGCTACAGATTTGAAACACCCCTTGTATTGCAGCCATCCTAATCTGGGTGGGTTTAGTAGGCAGCTACAGAATGTCAGAGCCCTCGGAATTATCTTCACAGAACTTTTAATAATGAATGGGGGAAACAGACAGCAAAGGAAACAGCCACTTGAGTTTCCCTTGAGTTCCAATTCTCCTTTGTGATCTCCTCTCCATGCTCAGAGTGATGCTGCCCTTTTTCCTTCTCCCCCCAGGCCCAGGTGAGCCCACACACACATGCACACACCCAACTGAGTCAGGCTTATCCAGTCACCAGGCGGGCAATACCATAGGTGCTGGTTCTAGGGACTAATGATGCAAAAGTCTGGCCAACTCATTTACCCTGCATGAGTTACCTCATTTACCCCATGGAGGTCACAGTGGGAAAAGAAAAAAAGAAAGGGATCCTAAACAGGTTCATTGAGTAGTCAAATACAAAGAAAGGTTGAAGAGGTGGGAGATGACTCTCATCTGCATCTTAGAGCTAAGCTCAACATCAGGGTGGTAGGCAAAGCCAGTGAAAGATCTCTGGCAAGCAGGAGGGCAGATTTCTGGCTCCACCAGTCATTTGACCACAGCATGGTCCTGTCTCTCAGGGATAAGTAGAGCCTTCACATAAAGGGGTCTGTCCGCCACAGAAACACATTTTAAAACATCCTTGCTAAAATCCAGGGTCTTTGAGCTGATGTACAGGACAAAGAAACTGACAGTTTTTACTATCAGACCATCCCCCAGGTTTCTGATCAACTCATAACCCTTCTATACACATTTGGCCCAGCACAGCCAAATATGAGGTATTATAAATCATTATAGTGCTTTAGTGGCCTTGCTACCCCCAAAGTTCCAGACATTCTGCCTGTATTTTGTGATCTCACACTGTGAAAATAGGATGTGGTGTTTTGTAGGCACCTCCAGGGTGCCTGACAATTGGCACATCTTAACTAAAAGAAAACAAATTGAATGAACAACAATAGAGATGAAGGACATTTGTGTCAACCCAGGAAGTAGAGAATTACGAAGAGATGGTACTTATGATGCTGTGAGGCTGATGTTCTTGATGGGACTTACGAAGACCGGCACTCCTGACACTAGTAGGACTCAGCTGTGACTGAGGGGCCCAGGAAGAGTAGGGGCAGCTGATTCAGAAGGCACTCTGCAAGACTGATACTGCTTTATAGTTGGCCATAAAAAAACAAAACAAAACAAAACACCTACACATGTCAAACTTTTTGTTTTATCTTAAAATAGCCTTGGAAAAGGTCTCATTTTCTGAGTAAGGAAACTGAGGCATTAAGTAGTAATTAAAAAAAAAAAGATTCAGGGTTTCTGGCTTGTAGATGCAGCATGCTTCCTGACGGGGGTGGGAGGGTGGGGAGGAGCTGCTTTTCAGTGGTACCTGCTTCTAGGTGGAGGCCATTACATAGTGAGAGAAAACCTTGCACCAGAGAGGAATAACGTTTGAAGTGTCACTCAGGGATGGACCTGGGCTGCACCCTATTCCCTCTTCTTAACTCTCTGACCTTAGGCAATTTATTTGACTTTCAATTTCTGGACTTCGATTTCAGTTGTAAAGGGGATAATCATATTTATCTCCTGAGTGTAGTTTTGAGAATTAAATATGATGGGACCATTACAGTACCTGGCATGCAGTTGAGCTCCCATAATTGGTGACTATTATAACAATTATGGTTTTTTTCCCTCTGTCATCAGTTAGTGAACTCATGTACTTCCCTAGATGCACCAGAAAAAAGAACATTTTTTTTCCTTTAGCATTACTTGTTTGGAGTTTAAATATTTTCTCCTGAGCAGTATTATAACGAGATGGAGCTTAGGTATAGTTGAAATCTCACTGTTAATAAATAATGCCTTTCAAGGCATTTATTTGCTGAATAGGATTTTTTGGGTGGGCCTGGGTACCAGGATTTCCCAGGAAAGATGCCCTAACCCCTTATTTACAAGTGAACTTTTATTGAACCACCTGCTCAGAAGTTGCAGAATTGCCAGAACATTGCCTTGGGCAGGGAGTATGATCACAAAATGAATAAAAGACAACAGGATGTGAGGATTTCCACAGCACCACAGGAAGACCACTCTGCAATTTCTTGCCATCCCTTCCCCAGGCAAAGACAAGTGATGTTGATACCTGGAATTGTGTCAGGAGATATGACCAGTGCCCTCCCCATCTCCCTCAGACCCCTGTCTTGCACCTGAGGTTTCAGTGCTGCTCTCATTGTAGGATGCTAGTTTAAATGTTGTCCCCTGGCACTTCATGTTGAAATAAACTGGAAAACAGCAGGGCCTTTCTCATCAAATCATCAGATGTCTGCCTGGCATCTGTCTGATGCCTACCGTGACTAAGGAGCTGCTTTCCAGTGAGCATCCTCAAATGTAAAAATACTCCAGTGACACCCTAATTCTAGGGTTTCAAAGGTCCTATCCATTATTTTTCTTTCTCTCAGCAAAAGGAATTACTTAAGAAGGGGTGAAAAATGGCAGCCTCTCTCCGGCTCTCTGAGGGCTCCTTTTCTACTGAAACTGAGCAGAACCACAACAGAATAAAGAAGGGAGACTGTGCAGGAGGTTTGGATACAAAATGACTATAAATTTGTGTTTATATGTGTGACAGTTTGATCTTATTAGCTTTTGTAGATAATATTTCAATCCTCTTGGTTCAACCTTTGTGTTTATAGGGAAGTTTGAGAATGAGGTCAAAGATGAAATAACTGATTTTTACAGAACTGATTTGGAGGAAATTTAAAAATATTCACACCCAGATGAAAATAAAAAACCAAGAAGAGGAATGAGTCCAGATGACTTGATGGCATGGTTAGTTGTACTATTGTTTACGAAAAGAGTTTTAATTTCTTCTGTATATCCTCTTTTCTTAATCTCCATGTTTCCCTGTCTCCCTATGTTTATGTGTACTTCTTTCCCTCCCCCAATTGGTAAGGTCTGAAATATCCCTGTTCATATTTTTCTTGTTTTATTTATGATACCTTCTAACTAAGCGTCAAGTGCAAAATCCATCATGTGTCATTTCTCTCATGACTCCACTACTCTTTTGTAGGCAAACTACATGGAGGGGTAGTTGAAATCTCTTGGGGTCATATCTAATAAGGAGATAAGGGCCTTAAGTTTCAGTTCAAAGCTGGCTACTCTACTCAATTCAATAAAACCCTCAGATAGACAACTTATGTCTTGGCTTCTGTTTTCTCCAGTGTAAAATACAGAGTAAAACTATCTGAAAGAATTATCGGAAGAGTAAATGGATTTCAGATATAGTTCACATGCTTACTAAGTATTAGTAAAGTTAGCCGCCTCACAATCCGACCCAGAGCCTGCCTGGCCTGCAAGCTTATACCTGTTCATCGGTTACCCCCTACACCTCCCCTTTCTTCTCTGGGCATGGCCTTTTTATAGGATGTTCTCTTTAGCTGTGTTTTTTTTTTTAATCATTGTCCCTTCCCAAGGAGCTTTTCAGATAGTTTATAGACATTCAAAAAAACATCCTAATCCCTTTCCATGAAAATAAGTACTAAAGAATGATACCGTGTATAGGCTAGGGTTGAACTTTAAAGGCCAATAGCCATGGTATTATGTTACTTTTTTCACTTCCAGGAACTAATTTCTGCCTCCTCTTGGTCCTTATCACCCTGCTGGGATATGATAAAAGATATTTTAATATAATTGGAAAATTCGTCACATCTCTTTAACTTCCTTCTTCATAGTGCACCATCAGTAGAGCTCACGGGCTTGTCATTCAGTTTAATAAACTTCCTGGTTTTCTACCTTATCTGGCCTTTATTTATGTCCATATCTCCCTGATTTCCAGTTGATAAAGATGCTCACAGTCCTTAGGAAGTGCTCAGTCGCATCTCTTTGTTCTTCCAGGGACAGAAGTATCAGTGATCCTCAGAGGGCGATGAGGTTGACTTTTGAAATCAGAGTGTGGTTGCAGATTATTGAAACATTTTATAAATGTGTGGTTCAAGCCTAAACAGCAGCCATCATCTGCACTCTTGGAATGACTTGGCTGTGCTACCCACTCACTGCCTTTTAACCTGAAGATGCCTCATTATGTGTTCTGGCCTATCGCAGGAGGCCTTGTTACCTTAGCGTTTGGTCTGTTTGTTAACAGTTCTGTGCTGCCCCTTTGTTATCTAGTTCAAGGTAATTATGATTCCTAATCTTTTCTATGACTCAGATGATACAAAAGAAAACAACAACAACACCATCATAACCAAAATCTCTGAATCGAGCTTTCCTGAACATTTTCTCTAACTGCTTCTTGGAGGGCAGCAACACAGAAATGGTGGCAATCTTGCTACAATATAAAAGCTGTAAGTTGTGCTTGGAACCAGTAGAAACCCTCTCTCTGGGTGCCAACAACTTCCTGAAGGAGTCAAGAAATGTGTATAGTTCAGGGAAAATGTAAATATAAAGTCCTTCCTATGTAGGACACGAAATTAAAAACCTCATTGGTTAACACAAATGCATTGTGATTTTTTTTTTCCTTTTGCACGGGAGAGAGGAAAGATGTTTGAGGAAGCATTGTATACCATAAAACTATATTTATGTGCTAAGACAAGCAATTGATGTTGTTCTATAAAATATAGTAAACACCTCCTCCCTACCCTTTGGAATGTCAGTCAGAATTCAGAATCATGAAATTTTATAGTATTACTGGTTAGAAGGGCTTCCCACTGGGAGCAGATGCCATCTCTGTCTTCATAGACTCAGAGAAAGTCCTGACATGTTTCATGGCGTTCATACGTGGAAGTCTGTGAAATGGAAAGGAAAACAGCTTTTTCTGTCAACCTGTCACTGATATAAGCTTTTACATTCCATCAGAATGACTAAACTTTAAAGCTGTTTTCTTCAGTGTTGAGTATCTCTCAGAACTCCCAAGTGTTATCAGATTGATAGAGTCCCAGCATATGATAGAAGACCAAAGCATTTTGTGGCATGATATTAAAAATTCATTCAGATACTCGATAAAGCGTGGTTGACAAAAGTGTGAAATGGAATAAGGTAGAGTGAATTTCTTCATGGTTTATTGCCCTTGATTTCTCTACACAGAATAAATAGATGGAATGGACTAAAAATCTCTTCTTTATGAAGGTGGGATCCTGGCAGCTGAAGGTCTGCTCATAAAAATCCTCTCTTTGCCACAAACCTTGGCAATGTTCAAAGTTGGAAGCAATGGAAATTTATTGCTGTTGTGTGTATTCATATTTCAGACTGAGTGAATATGTAGAGGCTTCTTTTATGAGATTGCTGAGACTCTATTAAGAGTAGAAAAAGAAAACACTTGTTTTTCTGCAGGATCTTTTTTCAGAGATATGCAGAGGAGGGGTGTGTTGAAGATTTTAGTGGTAAAGGTAGTGGTGGCATGGCGTAGTGGTTATTCCAAAAGTATTTAAAGCAAAAGTGTTCTTTCTACAGCTTCCCTTCCCCCTTCCCTGTCTGCCATCTTGTTTTAAAAATCTACATAAAACTAACCCTTTAAAGCCACTGCAAGCATAGCCTATTTTCATCTGTCTCCCTCCCTTGCCAGGCCACGCTCTGCTTTTCTGACCCACTACCCCCTTCCTTTCTTCTGTCTCTCCCTCCTCAAAGGACACAGTTAGTCAGAGGCTTCCCCCTGCTTCCCTGCAGCGGTGGGACAGAATGCCTCATTGGTTTCAGATATTAACTTCTGTGCTGAAAACCCAGTTGGAGCTGGTGTGACAAATGGATTTTACCTGCTGCTGGAAAACACAGTCCTGTCCCACCCCCCTGCACACTGCACACACCAGCCCTTTCCCCCATCTTGCAGAGCCCAACCCAGGGAGCAAGGAACAGAGAGCTGCCCCGCGGCACCATCTGTTTCTGCCAGCATCTATGCTGGGCCCCGATGGTTACATCTGTTGAGAACAGTGTACTTGATGAGTTGTTGGAAAGAAATGTTTGGTCTCCCTCATCATCTCTGTTAGTCATTACTGGGCTGCTGAGCTCACGTGGGTGTATCTGTGTGTACCGCCTCTCAGGCCTCATCTGTATCAATTGGAAATCAGTCACTGGGAGTTAGTTGCAGTCAGCAGGGACCCAGGGCATTTTCCAGTGACATCAATTCTTCTTCTGTTGCAGAAATTCAGGAAACAATTAAAATTCTGATGCGTTCCAGGGAGGATTTCAAATAAATCAGCCGATAGCTGATTTCTTGTAACTCTTGGTAGCAGAGCAAAATTAACAACCCAGCCGCATCTGTGTACTGTATGCTAAAATAAATAAATTAACCATGCATCACCTCCAATAGAGGAAGCAGCTGGCTTGTTCTCGACCTTTCCATAAGTACCCAAAAGCTACTGATTTGTTAAGTTGTCATCCTCCTTATGGACATCAAGGACTTTCTGCATATGCCAAAAATTGAGCAAGCCAAATATCAGCAAGTTGTGGAAAATCCAGGCTCTGATTAAATTCAGTTTTAGTTCCTAAAGTATAGCTCTTAGCAGCTTCTGCAGAACAAAGCTGTTGTTCCCAGTGAGCCAGTCCCAGTGAGTACTTGCTGAGGGAGTAATATAAGATACAAGTAGGTTTGACAGCAAATTCAGCCAGAATTTTGTCAAAACTTGAGGATTTTAGAATATTAATCAGTAAATACTTCTACCTTTTCCCTTAAACCAAATGCAGTGTGGCAAAACTTTTATCTATCATCTCTCTTAAGTATAGTGTTACCCTCCCAGCTTTCTTGGGCTTTTTTTTTTTTTTTTTTTTTTTTTTTTTTTTTTTTTTTTTTTTTTTTTTTTTTTTTTTTTTTTTTTTTTTTTTTTTTTTTTTTTTTTTTTTTTTTTTTTTTTTTTTTTTAAGGTAGCCATCTTCAGTAATTTCATATCCTGCTAGTTTCTGGACTAGAGAACTCATCATCATGCTTGCTGGGCTGTTTTTCACAAATTGCATAACAAGGGCAGGTAGGAAACAATGGACCCCTGGGAAAGTGACAGTCTCAGCATCACTCCCAAAGTAAGCTATGTATTGAAGTTCTAAAACTCTACTGTGCATGCAGTGTTTGTGTGTATGTATCACATTTGGTGGATACATGAAATTTTAAAAATATGAAGAGGACAGTGAATGAAAAACAAAGCATCACTTCACAATTCCCCAAACTTTCAAGTTCACAGCTTTGGGAAAGAAGGTTTGGTGGTGATCAGAGTGACAGACAAGTAATTGATTCATGGGTGGGCTCAGTGAGAATCACAGGTTAAGAATGATTTATGCAACACTTCAGTGAGGATGTTTCAAAAGTGGTAAAGAATGAATGTCATCCCTCTCCATTCCCTTTAAGAGGACAAGATCTGGGAAAAACCCCAAAAATTATAATGGTAGGAGATAGGGGGGTCTAATCATGGTAGAGGGAAGAGGAAAGGCCCCACTTTACCTCTTGAGACAGTAGTTGTTGTCACCAGTCTACTACTTACAGTGCCTGGTGCATTCAGGGTGCTCACAGTATAATCATTGGCAATCATCACAGTTTTGCCAACATAGTGCAACTGTGAGTTCCCTACCCCTCTCCCCAGTCAGCAGGAAGCTGCTTGTGCTTGGTAATGAGTGAAAATAGTCAGGTACTATTATGCCAGCACCAGGGAGGGAAACTGGTTAGGAGCCATGTCCTATTAAAATAGGAAGCTCACACACCTTGCTGTGTGAACTTCCTTTGCACACCAGGCTGATTACATCAGGCATCCTTTGTGCTCTGCAACCTTCCTTTTTAGACACATGCCCTCAAAATGTTCACAGAAAGAGTAAGAATTAGCAGTCCCTGCAACCTACAGAGAATTATCTGATGTATCTAGATGTTTCTGAAAAATATTCCCATGGCAATGCAAGGCATTATAAATCCATCCAAGTCGGTTGTGACCATGTTGTGGAAGTAATTTTAACTGGCACATCATATGAAAGAACAGATTTGGAAACAGTGGTGTGCATATCCTTGAAGGTTTCTTCTTGGGTTATGTTCTAAGCACCTTATGGCACGACTTTGCATTGTGGCAAAGGACACCAAAGAAAATATCCATAGTCTGGTTACTCTGTGTGTGAGAGTGTGTGTGTGTATATGTGCTCTTACCTCTGAAGAAGATCAAAAAGACATATCACTAAGCTGTGTATCTCTGTAACTGTATATCCCTCTGTATGTCTACCCTTGTTATAAGCCTAGAGGAAGTTTGATCACTCAATATATGTAAACATATTGTTAGATACATGTACAACTCAGGAGTATTATGTATAGTTAACAAGTGTGTTTGTCTGTTATCACTGGGTATACATGTGTTTTCTATGCATGTTAATAACTCATGCATATGAAAATGACATACCTGGTCAGTGCATGTGTGGGAATGGGTAATAACAAATCTTTGTAAAAGATTTATCAATGTATGGACATTTATATATACAAAAATTGTACATGTATGTGGCTATGGGCTATGCATTCCTGCAATCTTCTTTAAGACATGCAGATTGTTGTTCCTTTTGAGATGCAGTCATTCCTTACAGAAGAAAATATATTTCTTGCACAACTAACCAGTTCGTTTTGCTCAGCATTTCATGGAAAGTAAAGCCTAATTTAGGACAAATGTAACTGTGAAATCAGAGCAACCTTAGCCTTTGATTCTGAGCTAATAATTTCCATTAAAACTTCTAAAGCCAGGGACATGCGTTCTTATGTTACACTAATGAAAATATTGACTGTTTGGTCCTAGGGCTTGGGAACTTTTTTAGGTCTTCCATTCAGTATGCTTCGCATAAATTATCCATTTAATCTTAAAGGACCTTCAGTAGCTGTTCAACTGGGAAATCAAATTCCAGTGCAAATAACTGAGGGATTATTTCTGTGATGCCCACCTTCAAACTGTTAACAGTGGGGAAAGTTGAATGCATTTTTGTTTGAATCTACTTTCGGAAATTATAAATAGCATGAAGCAATTATTTTCCTCTTGACTGGGAGATGGGTGGATGTTATAGCTCTTGCCACTAACTTGTACAAGTATGTTTTAAGGAACCTCATAATTATATTTTATGTATATTTTAATTATATTTACTCATCATTTGGTGTATCACTGGGATTTCTTTGGGCTGAAAGCAGTAGTCTAACGGTTGGTTCGTCTCCTGTAGAAGGTCAAGGGTCAGGCCACAGCTCAGAGATGCTGCTAGGAGCCTAAGGGCCTCCATGTTTCTCCTCTGCCCTCTTCCCCATGTAGATTGACATCGCTACACTTGTCTCCCAGTTACTAGGTGGCCATTGCAACCTTAGAGCTCACGCTGAGCCAGAGAAGAACAAAAGGCTCTCTTGGAGGCTTTGACTTTTGGGTGGTTCATGTTGCTCTTTTCAGGGGTTTCCAACCACATCATCATTAGCCAGAACTGTCATTGTTTCCTCCTGCATACAAAGGAACTGAGAAAATCATTTTTTTAATTGCACTATTATTGACATATAACATTGTATTAGTTGCAGGCAGACAACCTAACAATTCTCTCTCTCTCTCTCTATATATATATATGAAATTTCATATATATATATGAAATGAGAATCAATTATTTTTAATTAAACATATTGTTCAGAACAAAACGGGATTCTGTGTTAAAAGGAAGGGAAGAACTAGGAGCTATATAACTGCCAAAGAATATTTATGGAAAGTGATTATTCATACCCTTTCAATATCTATAGTATCATGTGTAATATCACCATTTATAGTGCATTATGTGTCCAACTCACCATGAAACCCTAAGAAAATTCTAACAGGAAAATCTCAAGAAAGGTAACTAAATAATCACAGGAGGGATCCGAAGTATGAAATATTAGTCTGGAAACAGGCACCCAGAATATGGCAGAAAAGATTATGTCCAGATAGTAAAAGGGCACAGCGTGAATAAAGATACACATTGGTTACCAAGTCCTGTAATATTAGAATGTGAAAACTTATCTGGACACAGTAAAAAGCAAGCCATACTAATAGAATGTTTAATATAGCACATAGTCAACCTGTAAAACTCATTATATCAAAAATAATATAGCCAGCAAATGTAATTAAAGATAGAAATATTTCCATCATATCAATGGCTGACACCGGTGCTCAGTCAATAAATAGATATTGGGTATTATTATATGTTCCTGGTCCATGGGGAGTATAGTCTGTATGAACAGGTAACTACATACACTACATAATGAGGTGGTAATGGGAAACACAGAGAATGACGTAGCCAGCACTGGTAAGGGTATTAATGCATGAGATTAATGTCTTCCCTTTGATGTTTATATCCAAAAAGACAGCTTTCTACTAACTGTCCCCTGATAGCCTTACCAGAGTGTGTGGGAGTAGATAAGGGTAGAAATGATTACAGTCTCATGTTCTTATTTTTAGCTTCCAGGAAATTCCAGTTAGGGAAATAAAAGATGTCTGAGCTGACAACATGAGAATAAGTTAACTATAGGTTTCAAATCCTTTTGTTAATAAGTAAACTTGTACTTTGTCAGCAAGGGAGTCAAGTAGTTTTTGTGCATCTATAGATAACATGGAGGAAGCTGGTTTATCTGATCAAAAACCTAAAGGGACACAATTTCTTAAAGACAAGAACCTTATAATGTGAGCCTCTTAAAATATGCTCACGTTTTTATTTTATTTTATTTTTTGATTGAAATAATATCGGTTTCCACACTTGAATGTGATTCAGAGCCATGTTTGAGATCATCCTAGAAGTTCATCAGATTTTGCATCTTGACTTCTGTGTAGGTAACTTTTGTGTGTAACTATTAAAATAACATAATTTATATCCAAGTCACACCCATGTCCTCTTAAGCACTGCTCCTCAGGCACTAGGAAGGGAATTCAGGAGCCTGCCATCAGGTTCTGTGACTTCATTGATGGACATGGCCAAGGAGTCCACTTCCCAGCAATGATTCTAGCTTGAGTGAAGATTAGACCTTTGCTCAACTTCAGTCTTGCATATTTAGCTCATTGTGAAAGTCCCAGATGTTTGAAACTGAGTGTCTCATCATTGTAGAGTATAAGCTATGCTAGACAGTAAAGCTCTGTGTTACTCATTTTGGTGTGCTAAAACAGGAGAGGTTGAAGCAATGTTTGATGATGCAAAGAGATAGTTATGGTCTATGTTAGAACTGGAGGTGACCCTGGGGCCAGCAGGCCCATATAGAGACCACACATGGCCAGTAACTGTACAGGAAGTCAAAAAAGAAAACAAAGTACTGCTAGTGTTTCTTTCTTCCTATTTTTACAAATAGTCTGAGTTCACCAGAGGAAAGATGCTATCCTTTGGAGGTCAAAATGAGAAGAGATGCAAGAATCGGTGTTTTGAGTGTATTTCTCTACACCTCTCCCTGTTTCCTTTAATATCACCCATGTACAATTTCTTTTTTTGAGGGGATAGTGAAATTAATTTCCCAACTTTTCTGAAGAATATATGGCAACAATTATTGTATATAACTTGGTGATTTAATATACTTTGTGGAATGATTTATATGAACAAGAAAATTGGAATCTTCGGGGTTTAGTACATATAAGATCATTTTATTTGCAAAAAGAGACCACTGTACTTCTTCCTTTCCAATTCAGCTGCCTTGTTTTCCCCCTTTCCTCAATGTCTGGCCAAGACTGTTACTGCATTGTTGAATAGATTGGCTAGAGTGGACATCCTTGTCTTATTCTTGATCTTAGAGAAAAGATTTTTACCTTTTTGCTATTGAGAATTATTTACTATTAAGCCTGAATATTAACGAAGGAATTTTGTATGTAGGCTTTATTCTATGCGACTACATTTCTGCTATATCTGTTTTGTTAAGTTTTTTTAAAATACTGATTTTTGTCATGAGTGTCTGCTTTCATTAAGTCTATCGTATGGTTTCTCTTTCACTCAATCAATGTGGAACATCACAATGTGGAACTTTGTGGAAGCAAAGTTATCAATTTGCTTATTTTGAACCATCTTTGCATCTCAGAAATAAACCCCACAAGTTCATAGTATACGGTCCTTTGATGTGTTGTTGAATTTCTTTTGTTTCCATTTTGTTAAAGATTTTTACATGTATGTTCATCAGGGATATTGGCCTGTAATCTTTTCTGATAGTGTCCTGCTCAGGCTTTGGTATCAAGCTAATGCTAGTTTCATAAAACTAGTCTGGAAGTGTTTTTCCCGTTTCAGTTTTTGTAAGCAGTAAAGAAGAATTGGCATTGATCTTCTTTCAACGTGTGCTAATATTCATCAATGAAGTCATAAAATCTTGGGTTTTTTATATGTTGGAGATTTTAATTATTGATCCCATTTCCTTGTCCTGTTGGTATGTTCAGGTTTTAAATCATGATTCGGTTTGCCTAAGTTGTAGGTTTCTAGAAATGTATCCATTCTTTTCTAACTTATCTAATTAATTGGCATAATTGTTTGTAGCATCTACTTTCTTTTTAAACATCCTTTCCTTGCAACATGTTTTTAAAACAAATGAAAAAGTCATCTTCCATCATATTCTTCTGGATTTAAATCCAAAGGACCTGAGCAACCTTTATGAAATTATTTCAGATTTGTTAGTAAAAGGACACTGTTTATCTTGTAGGATTGAAGTAAAAATTAACTTAATT